>JBBPBX010006396.1:52902-68647 GCA_038048925.1 Garcialebias charrua | reverse complement strand
TTCAATCTTATTTTGTTGAAAAACAGACCCTTGAACAATATTCTAGAAACAATACTAACTTGTTTTAACTGGTTACAAGATAGTGCTCTGAAATATAAATGAAGTTTAGACAATTGTTGTTAAAACCAAAGAAATCTGTAAAATCGGTTTCTCATGCAAGCATTGGCCGATTTCCCAAAATTAAGGAAATCGGTATCTGCAATGACAGTAAATAATGTGCAGAAAGTTGAGAACTCAACTATATGTTCTGTTTTCTGTAGCACTTGCCATCTTTAATCACTTGATGCTGCATGAAGTTCCAATTTGTACATTCATTTGTGGAATTTTACAGGATAATTTTCTGGTTTTGTATTTTTCTTTTATCAGCTAGTTGTCCACAGTTTTGTGCTGTTAGGGTCCTAATTTAACAGCATGGCTTCATACTGTGTTTTCTTGGCCCCAGAAAGTGTTCAATATTGCAATTATTTGTAATGAAAAAATAAAATTACTTTATTTCTGTTTAGGTTAGGAATTGTTCCATGCATTTTTCACACTTCATAAAACATGGATGGATGGCTGGATGGATTATAGCTGCCAGACTCCTCAACAACAGTTTTATATTGTAATGACTAATTATAACGTTAAATATTTGGATCCATCTCTTGGCCATGAAGAAAATGAAACTGCACCCAACCCTGAGTGAAGTCTAGCTTCTGTCTTTTGGAGAGTTAAGAGTGAAAAATAGCTGTGACTGAGGGTTTTCTGCCAGGGCTCTAGTCCTCTATCAGGTCTGACATATCTCACTCCCCATTTTAAAGTTGCTGGATATGGGCACCAGTGACCCCGCCACCCTAAAAGGAAAAAGCGGGTAAAGATAGTACCGTACTTTCCGCCCTATAAGTTGCATCAGTCCAATTATGTCCAATAAAGTGGAAAATCCATAAATATGTCGCTTCGCCCTATAAGTTGCATCTATTACGCGTCGGCAGTGACAACCCGGAAATGTGGGCCGGTGTTTTGCCAAAAATGGATTGGCTGCGAAATGGCCACATGAGTGTGCACGGTAGGACTTTAACAAGATTAACACTTAAAAACAATTATTTGCTGAAAATTATAGCAAAGATGCGTCTGAGCTGAACTTTTCCTTAATAAATTAACGTAATTGTCAAGCTATTTTGCTAACAGTCAAACACTGAGGTAACAGCAGTTCAGACTTCCAGAGAGCAGGAGGCCGTGCTGTGGCAGAGTGAGTCTGACCAGATGAGTTGTCGGACACATGAGCTGGGAACGGTCGGTGGACCCTAACAGCCGAATGTGGTACTGCTCCATTTTTTTCGCTAAAATGAAAGGAAACGGTCATATCTCAGCCAAAATTTGGTCTAAAAATATGGGGGAAAATCCCTAAATATGTCGCTTCGCCCTATAGGTCGCAGGACATGCAAATTAGGCAAAAAGGTGCGACTTATAGGCCAGAATATATGGTAGATGGAAGTGTGCCCTTTAAAATGTGATTTACTGTCAGTCATATTCTGGATCTTTATATTAGTTTAATGCAAGGGTGTCAGAAGCATCCGTAATGTGTGGGGTGGACACACTGATGTGTGTGTGTGTGTGTGTGTGTGTGTGTTTGCGTGCGTGCATGTGTGTGTGCGCACACAAAAAAGTGTACACACATTTAAAGCATGTTTCTCACCAGTTATTTTTTTGGGTTTTGTTGTTGTTGTTGTTGTTGTTGTTGTTGTTGTTGTTGTTGTTGGTTGGTTGTTTGTTTGTTTGTTTGTTTGTTGTTGTTTTGTTTTGTTTCTGTTATTCTTCCTCTTGCAACCTTGATTTGAGTCATTAAAGCTGCACTATGTAACTTTGTAGTGCAGTCTGTAACTTTTCTAACAATATATTTTAACATATTTCTTCACTCTGTCACTATCTACTGACAGACTGATGTTAGACAAAGTAATCTCTGAAAAAAACTATAGTCCCCTTGCTTCTCTATCAGCATTTATAAAAACACTAAAAACACAGAGTGACCCGCCGTTAACCAGCCAATAAAAACAGAGTTTGTAACCAGCCGATAAAAACAGAGCTTGAATTTGAATTTCAGCAGAGCAAGGCGGAGCAGAGCCATATCTGTACCTGCTCCCTCTTGGCTCCATTCTTAGAAAATATGGGATCTCCTTTCATTGTTATGCAGATGATACGCAGATTTATGTCCCGCTTCAGAAAAAGGACTCCAACTCTCTGGCCCCTCTGTTTTCATGTCTGGAGGACATCAAAGCCTGGATGGCTGTGAACTTTTTAAAGTTTAATGAGGGGAAGACTGAGGTGATGGTTTTTGGAAGCTCCACTGAGACTCCCAAGGTCAATGTTGGTTCCTTGGCTCAATACATCAGACCTATTGTTACAAACCTGGGGGTCAAGATCGATGCCGGACTAAAATTAGAAAACCACATCAGAGCAGTTGTTAAAACTAGTTTTTTCCACCTGAGGCAGCTGGCTAAGGTGAAGCCAATTCTTTCCAAGCAGCATTTTGAAACAGTAGTTCACGCCTTTGTGACCACACGGCTGGACTACTGTAATGCACTCTATATAGGAATCAGTGATTCGTGTATCTCTCAGCTTCAGAGGGTACAGAACGCCGCTGCACGACTTTTAACTGGCACACGAAAGTTTGACCACATTACTCCTGTTTTAACCTCCCTGCACTGGCTGCCCGTACATTCCAGGATTCATTTTAAAGTTCTTTTATTTGCTTTTAAAGCGCAAAATGGTCTTGCCCCGCCCTATCTGTCCGAGTTGCTGCAGCCATACACACCCTCTCGATCCCTCAGGTCATGTGATCAGCTGCTCCTGAGTGTCCCAAAGACAAAACGCAAGCTCAGAGGAGACCGTGCTTTTGCTGTGGCAGCTCCTAAACTGTGGAACAACCTTCCCTTGAACATCAGACAGGCCTCTTCCCTGTCTGTTTTTAAATCTCTTCTTAAAACCCATCTCTTCTCCCTGGCCTATGACACCATCTGCGATGTTGACTTTTAATAATTTTAGTCGCTTGTTTTATCTGATTGTATGATTCCTCAACTTTTATTATGTGACTCTTATTTATTTTAATCATTTTATTACCTGATTGTGATTGTTTTGTTGTGTGTACAGCACTTTGGTCCTGTAGGTGTTTAAAGTGCTCTATAAATAAAGCTGGTATGTATTATGGCTCTGAGGGGGAGGGATCAGAATGCTTTGCCTGTTGAAATCAAAAAAGGCGTTCAATACAGGATCAACTGGACTTTATTTGTTGCAGAAAACGTTTCCAGTCCAGTTGATCCTGTATTGAACGCCTTTTTTGATTTCATCATGTCCTGGACGACTGAGAATCTTCACCAGCATTTTGCCTGTTGAAAATATTTCTAAGTTCTGCGCTCTACAGAAAGTTACACATAGCACCTTTAAAGTCTCTTAGACATTTTCACTTCTGTGCGACTGCATTTGGGTCTGATTGCAACCATTTAATCAATTGTGACAAAACTTTAGTGTTTTTTTATTATTAATTTTATTTCAATCTGTGCATCAGCAAGTATATGTGAGCTCATATATTTATGGGATATGCTATAATGTCATCCATCTACCACTGTAACGTGTCGGTAAGTTGTTTTAAAATTATTATTACAGTACTATGAATCTCATGTCTGAAGGAATTTACTTCACTGCAACTCAAAACATTTCAGCAATATTACAACTTTTTTTGTTTCATCACAACTTTATTGTTCTGAAGTCAATTTGTATACCTGTTTTTATTTTTATTTTTTAATATCATATGTTAGTAATCTTACTTAGCTCAGTCATGGTCCTTTTTTTTTTTTTTTTTTACAAACTCAAAGCCTCTTTTGTGTCTAGGTAATTATTTAGGATATATAGAAGGTAAACAGAATGATTTTATTGGACCATAAACTTTCCACATGTGAGAATCACTGCAGAGAGGAGATTACTGTAGTTCTGACAGAATCTCACTCGGCTGCCATGTTGTTTTGAACCTAACTGGATTTAATATGTTGCTGCAGTCTGCAGGAGCCTCAAACACATGATTTATTTAAACATTTGTGTTGGTTAAGTTATCCAATTTTTCACATCTGTTTTGTTTATGCAGGTTAATGTTGTAAGAGTCTGTGCAAGCCTGAACATTGTGTGTGTGCATGTCTGTGCAAAACCATTTGTCCCAGTGGAACATGACGACTGTCATTACAACAGTGAAGAGCAGAAACATGGAATAAATATAAACTGATAACTGTGCATGCTCAGTTTCCCTCTGTTACACATGTATACCTAAACATGTGTTGTATTAGCGCTACTTGATATTTGTCTGGGTGTTCATTGTGTGTGTGTGTTTGTGCAGCAAATCCTGTAAGGCTGTGATAGGAAGCAGAGGCAGAGCCATGGGAGGTTTGGAGCTTTGTACCGCTCTTCTGTGAAATTTCCCCTGAGAAATGGCTATCAGCACAAGAGAAGCTCCTTGAGAAAGAGGAGACAGTGAAAGAGAGACCAGGACTGAGCAAGATCTCAGGAGACGGAGACAAAGAAAAGATGCAACAGGAGGCAAGCAGACGATACGGGGGAGAAAAAGAAGAAGACATTTTAAAAAGTGCTGAAAAAGATCCAGTGAGAACAGATAACATGAGAGTCGTGAAGCAATGTTCAGACATTTTAAAAGGGAATTGCTTCATTTGCATCTTTATTTTACTGTAAAGGGGCATGTTGGGGTTAGCATAGCATAGGGGCTACAAACTGACTGAAGAGAAAACCACTGTTCTAGTGACTGTCTACACGAGAACAGCGTTTTGTGAATGGCAAAAGTTTTGTTATAAGCCTATACAGGTAGTCCTCGGGTTACGACGGTCTCGAGTTACGACGTTTAGTGGTTACGACGCATCTCCCATTTACTATGAAAAGCCTTATTTTAGGGCTGGACGATATGGCCAAAATTTTTATCACGATATAGTTCTTAATTTCGGTCGATAACGATATAATTCGATATCGATATAAACAATATAAAAGCCTAAAAAAACTATAAACTATACAAATAAATTAATGTTCCCCTTGTATTTGTATTTAGCCTCCAAAAAGATGGAAATCACCATCAAATAAACATAAAATTCTCAACCCAATAATTCTCAGTCGGGTCATCTGGACACTTTCTTTTTTATAGAAACGTTTCACCCTCCATCCAGTTTCTATAAAAAGAAACTGTCCAGATGACCTGACTGTGAATTATTGGATTTGGTACCTGGATTATTGAGCATGAACTTTCTTGCCATAAAATTCTCAACTGTGTCAATATTAATAGTTTTAACTTTAAACAAGAACTTTAAAATGTACAGCATTGACATTCATAGTTAATTAAATAAAAATTTTGGGTGTCATTATTGATGAGAAGCTGACATGGAAATCTCATGGAAATTACTTAAGAATAAAAATAACAAAATCAATTGCATTACTGTATAAAGTAAAATAGTTTTTGAATGACAAAGTTTTGAATATATTGTATAATGTAATGATTGTTCCATATTTAATCTGTTGTATTGAAGTTTGGGAAAAGCATGCAAAACTATTACAAACCCTGTTTTTATTTTACAAAAAAGAGCTATAAGAATTATTAGTAGGAAGTGCTATGGTCACCCAACAAATATATTATTTCATCAATTGAAATTATTAAAATGTTATGATTTGGTTGAACATAGTATTTTA
Organism: Garcialebias charrua; assembly: GCA_038048925.1. Taxonomy (NCBI): domain Eukaryota; kingdom Metazoa; phylum Chordata; class Actinopteri; order Cyprinodontiformes; family Rivulidae; genus Garcialebias; species Garcialebias charrua. The sequence goes on along the minus strand of JBBPBX010006396.1, from coordinate 62,941 downwards.
CAAGTCATGTATAAAACAAAAAAAAATATTACCCCCAAATATTCAATTAAAATTTGTTAAAAAAGTTATTAAACCCTGAAGGGAATGTAAATGTTTGTAAAATCTTCATTTAGAACTAGTGTGAAGGAGCTGAGTTGTAAATCAGGAAACAGGATTGTGTTGACTTGATATCACCATAAACATTTCTAAAACTATTTATATGTTTTAAAAGATGATTAAATCAAAGTTGTTGGGAAGGTGTGGTGCAGGTGAAGTGAAGGTTGTTGTTTGTAGTTATTTTGTATTTTTTAAACAAGGGGCAGATATTATAACACTATTTTCGTCTTTCTGCACATTTTCATTCAGTGTTTTTTCTTCTTCTGATGAATTTGTTTTATTTTGAATAAAAAAACATGCAGCGCTGCTGGGGCTGTTTGTTTACGTCGTAGTTTCAGGGACACGTTGGCTCAAACTTTATTGTTCTTCATCTTCTGACTCTCATCATATTATATCGAGTGGAAACTCTTCAGATTAAACAAGTTAAGATGTTCCCACCGCTAGTTAGAACGACTCTCCGTCACGTTTTGAAAAATAAAGAAACCGACCGAGTAGGACTCGCTGCAGAAGAAACCTGGAGTTTAACAAAACCGAACTACGTCCACACCGATGAATTAGTCTTTCCTCTCATCAGTGATGTCGTCTGCTTTCTCTTCACTTGTGAAACTTTGTTCAGTCACATTCTGACGGTCATGAGCACTTGTTTTGAAGCGAAAACAACGCGCTTTGAAGACTAGCTTAGCTTTTAGCCTGCTACCGCTAACGCCTGCTGCTGAAGTGAGCGCTGCGTAACAACGACGTCACCACGCACGTTTTGTGTCACAGCTTTTTCTGTCCGGGCGGGTTGTTGAAGCAGCCGCTTCAACCCGAACAGAAAAGAAAAACGTCAGTGAAACGTTGTAAAATCCTATCGAAATATCGAAAATATGCTTAAACTTCATATCATCGTTATTGAATAAAAGTATATCGCAATATTTATCGTTATTGAATTATTGTCCAGCACTACCTTATTTCGAGTTACGCAGTTTTATGTCATAAACGTTGTGATGCAGCGGCGGAAGAATACAGTATTGAACTGTACGCGGTGCAGCGGCGGAGGAATACTGCACTGTACTGTACTGTGAACGCGGTTTTACGTCGTAAACGTCGTAAAGCAACGGTGCAGACGAGGAAAATATTGTACTCCACGCGGTGCAGCAGCGGAGGAATACTAGACTGTGAACGCGGTTTTACGTCGTAAACGAAATGCGGAATAGGGCAGATGGACCGGTTTTACGCCGTGAACGTAGCGGCGGAGGAATACAGCACTGTACTGTGAACGCGGTTTTACGTCGTAAACGTCGTAAAGCAGCGGTGCAGACGAGGAAAATATTGTACTCTACGCGGTGCAGCAGCGGAGGAATACTAGACTGTGAACGCGGTTTTACGTCGTAAACGAAATGCGGAATAGGGCAGATGGACCGGTTTTACGTCGTGAACGTAGCGGCGGAGGAATACAGCACTGTACTGTGAACGCGGTTTTACGTCGTAAACGGAATGCGGAATACGGCGGATGGACCGGTTTTACGTCGTAAAGCAGCGGCGGAAAATATTGCACTGTAAGCGGTGCAGCGGCGGAAAATATTGTACTGTACGCGGTGCAGCGGCGGACAATATTGTACTGTATGTGGTGCAGAGGCGGAGGAATACTGTACTGTACTGTGAATGCGGTTTTACGTCATAAATGGAATACGGCGGATGGACCGAGGACAGCGTCACCAGCATCCCAGTAGGCCATTAACTCTTTTTGCCCTTCATTATGGCTCCCAAACGTATGTGTTTTTTGATAAGTATGTAGGGTACTGCGTTAGGATAGGCTAAGTGCTTGGTAATACAGTACTGTACATGTACAGATAGTCCTCGGGTTACGGCGGCCTCGACTTACGACGTTTCGCGGTTACGAACACCCTCCCATTGAAAAGCATTGTTCGAGTTACGCGGTTTATGCGCCTTTACACCAAAAAATACGGTACCGAAACTCACCGGAGAACAACGGAAATGTACAGGAGGGAGGGGGGAGAGTAGCTTGACGCACTCAGTGGAAAATTACTACAGAAGACCTCATTGTTTGGACAGGCAGACCGGAGACAGAGGAGATTAGGAGGGCGGTTTTTGTCACCAGACGGCAGAAACAGCGGAGCTAGGCCGGAGGAGCAAGAGCTAACATGCTAACAGACCTTGCTGTAAACAGTCTGGACCGCGCGAACTACAGGCAGCCTCAGATGTTGGAGGGACACCGAGCTAACATGCTAACAGGCGGAGGAAGGCTTCACCAGCTCCCAGTAAGACATTCACTATTTTTTTTCCTTCATTATGGCTCCGAATGTATGTGTTTTTTGATAATTATGTAGGGTAATGTTAGGATAGGCTAAGTGCTTGGTAAAATACTGTACTGTATGTATGAGGTGCCGTTTGGACGTATTTTCCGACTTACGTCTATTTTCAAGTTACGACGGCGCGTAGGAACGGAACTCGTTCGTAAATCAGGGACTACCTGTATATGGTGTGGTATGTATGTATTTTCCGACTTACGTCGAAAATCTGTTTACGACGCGGCGTATGGATCTACGTCGTAAGTCGAGGACTACCTGTATATTTTCAGCCTTGCAGCTACACAGTAATAATAGTATGTTAAGACAGTGTTTTTCAACCAGTGTGCCTCGGAACACCAGTGTGCCGCGAGAGATCGTCTGGTGTGCCGTGTAAAATTAGTAAATTATGAAATTTTTATTAACTGGTGTAATTTCCTTACCGAGCGATAGGTGGCAGTATGGAGCATAGCGTCACACATTAAAACAAGAGAAGTAGCGGTGCATGAACGTGACGTGAGCAGTGAGCAAAACAAACCAACAGCGAGGATCTTCTCAAACAAACAGCGATGGAAAACTTTTTCAAAAGAAAAAATACTAAATCCGGTCTGGTCCCTGGACAAAATTCTGACCCAGATGAAGGCCCAAGTGGAAATCAGAAGAAGGCAGAAACCGTGAACGTGAGCTTTGTGTTCATCCAAACAGGCACAGGTTTCAAGTGAGTAAAATGTAAAGAGAATGGTAGCACTGTTCAGGTGTATTTGAAGGCATGTTAAGTGCAATTTCATCCTCTTTAATTTTAAGAACACATTGTTGTGGCACTGTTCAGGTGTATTTGAAGGCATGTTAACATGCCTTCAATTTCATGTTAAGTGCAATTTGAAATAAGAAATATAAAACATGATAAAAAATACATTTAGTGTTCATTTCATTCCTATTCAAGACACTTTGATAAGAATGACTATATATTTAATATAGGCGGATACAGTGTATCTTTGTTTACAATTTTGGTTTGTGGTGTGCCTCGGGATTTTTTCAATGAAAACACTGTGCCTTGGCTCAAAAAAGGTTGAAAAACACTGTGTTAAGAGACCAAAATGGCTTTTTTTTGTTTAAAATAAATAAATAAAAACAAGGATATGTTCCATAGAGAATTTTTTTTAATGCCACCCTTGTGATTTATGTTGACTTCCCAATTGCAACTTTTTGAAAATGACCATGTTGTAGCTTCGCCTCTAACCTAAACTGCAACTCCAAGCACCTTCGTTGCAACAACAATGGCAGCCAGTGTTGCCAAATCTCGCAATAGAAACAAGCAGCCAGCTCCATGATAACGAGCCCAACTGGCAACTCACCACATTGTGTTAAACAGGCCGTTTTTAAACAGTATAAACATACATTTATTATGGCATTACACATAAACAACAGCAAAATTATGATATACACTTTAAGTAACATACTTTTAAGCTCTGATAAAATAAATACATATTGCATATGTATTTTTTTCTACACATTTTAAAAAACAAAACATCCTGACATCTGCATGTGAGTAGAGCCCCCTAGTGGTCGGCCACAATATGACTGTTTGGGGTGCGTGCCCACAGACGTACTGTATTTGTAAATGTCTGTGCATGTCTATATGTGCACCTGGCTGTCGCCTTGCCAACTTCGGGGAGTAGGACGTCTCACTTGCTTTATTGTGCGGAGCTGGGAGATGGTTAGAACTAGTTTCACTCTGAAAGAAAGTCAAGCAGCTTCACGTTCGAAACAAGCTCAAACCCAGCGACTCACAAAATTTACAAGCGACTTTAGAAGAAAAAAAACAAGCCCAAAATTGCTTATAATATGCAGACTTGGCAACTAGGATGGCAGCTTGCATGCTTACGTTTGTGCAGATGCTCCACACCCAGTTTCCTGTTTTTGGTGTATTTTTGTAGCAGCGGTTCAGTGCCACCTGCAGGCCTGGCATGTTTACTGCAGTGTTTTAAGTTGTTTTGTGTGGATGGAGACATTTCTAGAAATTATGCTGTGTTTACAAGATATTTTTAGGGGAAGGACAAACTCAAAATGTTTTGGGAAAAGTATGTTTTCATGTGAGCAAAGTTAACAACCTTATTTGGCATTCAATACAATTTCCATAGAAACTGACACTGTTTGTCAGCAGCCACATAAAGTATTGTCATTGCATCGTTTATTTAAATATTTTGTACTTGAGGCTTGTCTTAGCAGTTATTTAACTTTACAAATTACAAATGAGAAATGTGCATAAACCCACAGGGAAATTATTATGTGTTATGAACCTTAACACTACAATCAATTTCACATCACGTTTTTTATTTTCTACGATTATTTGCAATTGAAAATAGTGGCAGCAGCAAATAGCTGTCGTACTCCCAGTTCAGACTGGAGCACATCTTTTAGTTTTAAGTTTTATAATGAAAATTGTTTGTTTTGTGCTTGTGATCCGAGGTTGTAGCCTTTTGTCTTAGCACTTTGTTTTTTTTTTTCATCACCAAATTATTAAAATCTTCAATTTTACCAACATGACATGAAGAAACAACCTGTGCACTTCTAAAATAAATAAAATATGTAAAACAAAACCACCTTTGCTTTGAGTCTGATGTTTCTGCTTCAGCACCACTTTTCTTCAAACATGCATCAGTGCTGCTAACTCTCTCTCTTTCTCTCTCTCTCTTGCTCTCTTTCTCGTGTGTGTTAATGTTAATCCATCACATGTGTGGAGACATTCTGTGACCACACACACCGTGAGTCTGTCTGACTCGTGAATAACTTGCAGAGATCAAACACTGGTGTCATCGTGTGGTTTGAATTAAGAACAGGCTTCATGTTTCGTCATAAAACTTCAGTAAAGAAAGACACACAACACGCACACACATGCTCACCACGTCAGGGTGTTTGCTGTATGTGAGAAAAGTTTATTATGATGTGTGTCACACTTCCAGGGTGTTTTCTTTTTTTCCCCTCCCTGTGTGTCTATTTATATGGTTTGTAAAGATTGTGTGGTGGTGTGTGTTGTGGTTAGTGTGTGCATGTGGTTTGGGACATTTTTTCCTAAACCACTGACCCATAAGCTATGAAAGGTTGTGGGCTAATGGGCCCACCCACAACCAGGAAACATTTACCACCCCCAAACACACACACACCTGCAGTAACATACATCTGGGGAAGCTTTACAGTGTGTAGATGTTCATTCTACACAAGTTTGCATGTTTTTCCATTGGAATATTCTTGATTGGCAGCTTTGACGTGTTGTTTTATAAAACCCCTTTATGAATGAATGAGTTGTCTAGGAAAATAAAACAAAACATTGTGTTTGTTGAGTGATTTTGTTGTGTTTTGTCTCAAATTGGCTATGTTTTGTGACTTCAGGGGTGAAACTAAACATACTGCAGTTCTTTTTCCATTTCTGACCTACCGTATTTTCCAAAGTATACAGTACATCAGTTTTTTTTGCATAGATTTGTCAGTCCTGTGATTTATACGTCAAAGTGAAATATACGTTTTATTTTCCATTTTCGTAACGCAACATTTGACTGACGCTTTAAATTTCGAATAACTGTAACAGCGAGTCCTCCCGTGCACGCTCGCTTCACTCAGCTGGTGCAGGTGGAGGAACGCTGAAGAGCTAGCGGCTCCGGCTGCAATGGATGGATGGATGGATGGATGGATGGCGCTGCACCGCCCAGACAAAATAAAGCTGTTTTGACCATTAAATAAACAAATATTAAACACGACAGGTCAGCAGTGATGCATAATAAATGCGACTTATATGCCGAAGCGACTTATACGCTGGAAAATACGGTAATTTTTGTCCATGAAAGGTGAGTGCTAATGTATTTTCCTGTATGTGTGTGTGTTTGTCTGTCCTGTTAGCAAAATATCTCATGAACCATATTTAATGAAACTCTCAGGAAGTAATAATTGGACGTACATCTTCAACTGAGTCAACCTAATTCAAGATGACTTGAATTATCAACCTTTACAAACACAGAAATTGTTCCAGCTGTTTTCCTTTGCAGCTCTTCTACACCAGAGGGCATCAACATATTTACACCTGTGGATCGCCTGATGAGCTGCAAGGACTACCGTATTTTTCTATGTATAAGTCACAGATTTTTGCATAATTTACATGCCCTGCAACTTATAGGCTGAAGCGACATATATATTGATTTTTCCCCATATTTATAAACGTTTTTTAGCTGAGATATGACCGTTTCCATTCATTCGGGCTGAAAAACAAAATTGAGCAGTACTTTCTGCCACTTGATGGCAGCAGAGTAGTAATGGTAGTATGGCATGCTGTTGTATCATGTAATAGGAAAAGGAGGCTGTAATGACCAGTGATGGGAATAACGGAGTTACAAATACTGTAAACGGCGTTACAAACGGAGTTATTTTTGTCATTAACGGGTAATCTAAGTAGTTACTATGTCTATCGTTACAACGCCGTTACCGTTACAATCACTAAATGGGGGTATGTTATTTTGTCTTCCGCGCTGGCTCTCGTAAACTGTTTGTTTACTTTTTCCCCCTTGGTGAGGGAGGGTGCAGGGAGCAGAGGGGAGGGAGGGGTGAAACAATAAGGATGATGCTGATTGGCTAATGTAGAGTGTCAGGTAGAGGTCAGCCAATCAGAGGATCTGTTGTTCAGTTCACTGTAAACCACAGCCGCATCTGAAAAGTTAGCAGAAGTCCTGCAGCAATAGCGAGTCTGGAGGGAAAGTTGGCGTTTTCAAAGTGGAAATACAGAAACTACTTTACTCTCCTTGAGGTAAAAGGCAAGAACGTGCATGTGAAGTGTACATTATGTCCGGGAGCGAAGTGTTTGTCTACGTCCGTCGTAATCTGATCTGATGCATCTCACAACTGCTCAGGTAATTCAGATTTTCAGTACTGTTTTAAAAGTACTTCATATTGTTAAAATGGTTCTTTTGTTTTTAAGAAAATACTTGAAGAACCAGTTGTGTGAGGGTTTGATTTTATTTTACACTACAAAGCACTTATTTTAACTGTTTACTTTTATTTCTAAGAAAACACTTGAACAGTACAGGGTGTACATAGAGCTGAAAACACAATTGTTATATTATTTTGTTAACCTGTATTTTGTAATGAAGAAAAAACTTGAAGTATAGTATGTCAACCAGTCATGTTCTGTTGAGGTGCTGTAAGCATTTCTACTTAAAATTCGTAGATATATCTAAACTTAAACCAACCAAACAAACAATAGTTACTTTCCCTGGTAACTAATTACTTTTATAGGTGAGTAATTCAGTTACTAACTCAGTTACTTTTTGGGAGAAGTAACTAGTAACTATAATTAATTACTTTTTTAAGGTAACGTTCCCAACACTGGTAATGACACATTCAAAAAAGTTCAAGACAAAAACAACTGGACTTTAATTATTATACTTTATAGTTTTTTTTTTCTTGAACTTTTTTGAAGTTACCATGTCCTGGATGACTGAGAATCTTCATCAGCTTTTAATGATACAATCGGCCTGCCAGAAACTCCCCACCTTGGTTCTGCTTGCTGCTTGGACCGACTGTCAATTCAGCTGCACTGCCCGGGCTAAATGCAGCTAATTATATCATTAAAGTACATTTATTAAGCAAATGATAGACTGAGAAACACCTTTGCTATAATTTTGAGCAAACAAATAATTGTTTAGGTGCATTTCTTGTTAATTTTCGGAGAAACGAGCCGCGTTCCTTCTTCCTTTTCTCTTCCTCTGCGCGTTCATGGAGCACCGAGGCAGCAAAGCATTTTTGAAAAACAGCTGATTTGACCATTAAAGTACATTTATTCAGCAAATGTTGGACTGAGACACACCTTTGCTATAATTTAGAGCAAACAAATATTTTTTTACGGTATATTTATCTTGTTAAATTTTAAAGAAATGCTGCGGCTGGTCAAGCTGCATGTGCCCACTTAACAGCACCTTGGGCTCAGCAGCGAAACTATTTTTGAAATACAGCTGATTTGACCATTAAAGCGCATTTATTAAGCAAACGTTATTGATACACATTTTACTATAATTTCGAGAAAAAAATTGTTTTTAAGTGTTAATCCTGTTAAGTTCTTGTTAAAGTCCTCCTATCAAAGTCAAAGTCAACTTTATTGTCAGAACTGCAATATGTACAGGACATACACAGGACCGAAATTGCGTTTCTCTCAGTCCCTCGGTGCAACAGTAACCATCTAAACACTAAAACATTTAATAAACATAAGCATAAAATAGTAAAAGTGTAACACTGTCCTGAGTTTTTTCATAATAGTATAAAAGTATGAAAATTTACACCAACACTGAAACACCAAACACCCCTGAAACACCAAACACCCAATGAACATAAGCATAAAATGAAATAATAAAAGTGTAATACTGTCCTGAGTTTTTGCATAGTAGTATAAAAAGTATAAAAAGTATATCTATAAAATAAACTGAAGGTTCTAGCATTGACATTTGCAAAGAGTGGCACAGCAGCATATAAGTTAATGTACACAGTATATGTATGAGGTAGTTGATGTTGGTATAGAGGCAAAGTGGCATATGCAGTGAGGCACATAAGGCACATTTGGCATCCTTAGATAAGGCTAGTCAGAGATGCATGCTGCTGTGGTTGCCATTTGGTGGGCCATCAGTTTTTGGCACACGGTCCACATTTCTTAGTTGTCAGCGGTGACGCATAACAGATGGGACGTATATGGCGAAGCGACATATTTATGGATTTTTCCACTTTATTAGACAAATATGGACTGATGCGACTTATAGGGCAGTGTGACGCGTACGGTGAAATGTACGGTACTTAAGGCAGTTGATGATGGCTGTCGGACGCTGGTGCATTAGTTATGTTCCTGACCTTTACATGGTTCCTATGTGAAAGACTAACATTGTAGCTTCACTCCTGTGATCCTCCTGAGCCTACCTGTGACCTCTCCAGCTGTTCCCTGCCTTCCACCACTTTTTAACCTTTTTTTGGATTTCACCCTGTGACGACAACCCTGCTTGGTTAAAGTCAAGTCATATTTATTTGTACAGTACAGTATAGCACATTTAAAACAAACTGTTACCAAAGTGCTTAACAAAAAGATCACAGCATCAAATAAAAAGTAACAATATCTATTTACAGCACATATAAAAATATAAAACATAAACCATAATTAGAAACAATGAAATACTAAATCAGATCACCTTGTATCAAATGTCAAGGAATAATAACAAAAAGCATAAACTCAGTCAGAAAGAATGAAACACTAAATCAGATCCGATGACCATGTGTTAAATAGGAATAAAACAAAAGGCATAAACACAGTCAGAACCAAAGAAAAACTAAATCTAAATCCGATCGCCTTGTGTTAAATGTCAGTGAGTAGTGAGTACAGATGTTTTCAGGAGAGTGGCAAACTTACTACAGGTGTCAACAGATACCTCGATGCTGGCAGACTGAGGTATGTTTTGAATGGTGTTAATGGGGTAAATGGAACGCAGGGGTTATGACTGTTTAAGTTTATAATTTTGGAGAAATACTTGTTTTTCTCTTGTTTAATGGTGATCTGATTTTGAATCATAATTGTTGAAAAGATGAGAATATATATATATATATATATATATATATATATATATATATATATATAT
>JBBPBX010006396.1:16150-43478 GCA_038048925.1 Garcialebias charrua | reverse complement strand
TTGCTGCAGGGAATGAACTCCTATGAAAGATTTGGTAGTTGTTTTACGTTCTTGACACAACCTGGGCTCAAACTTGCAGACTCGGGGTCTCTGTTTGTTTGTAAAATAAATTAACTGAATAGCCATGGTCATGCTCCACCACATGGAGAAGAGCCAATTGAGGTGGTTCGGGCATCTGGTAAGGATGCTCCCATGGCGCCTCCCTAGGGAGGTGCTTCGGGCATGTTCGACTGAGAGGAGACCACAAGGAAGACCCAGAACACGCTGGAGAGACTATCGGTTGACCTGGGAACGCCTTGGAGTCCTCCCAGAAGAGCTGGAAGAGGTGGCTGTGGAAAGAGATGTCTGGGCCTCCCTGCTCAGGCTGCTGCCTCAGCGACCCAACTTTGGAACAAATGGATAGATGCACAGGCATGGTATACTATTAAATCAGAATATTTAATGTTTCATGTTGGCTGCAAAATCATAGGGAAAACTGCTGGCTTGACACGTGTCCAGAAGACGTCACTGACTTTTTTTCCCCTCTCGGGCAAGGCGGACGCATTTTCTTCCCTCTCCCATCCTACTCTTGTTTTTTGCTCTATGTCTGTGTATCACAGCTCCTATTTACACATCTTCCGAAACAAAAACTACTGTCATGGATCTGGTCAGCTGGGCTTTCCACGCAATCGATAAAATCTTTTCAACAAAGCGACAGGGTCCTGGAGAGCCCTCATTCTTTGCTGAGAAGCACATGGCAGGATACGTCATGGATCAGTGGTTTTGGGAGCTGATGTGCCTTTCTGTATTGTCTCAGGAGGATGCCGAAGATGTTCATATAATTGGAACCATGATAGCAGGATTTCTGATTTTTGGCATCGGTGGATTCCTATGTTATCGGCTATTGAAGAAGATGGCGCCAACAGTTTTGGGCATGGCAAAACTGCTGAGTCTGTGTGAAGGTTAGTTAGGTAGGTTAATCACTTGGTTCTTAACCTTTTTAACAGTAGTCTGCTATCTGCAGTAGTCCCTGCCAATTTTAAACATGCTGTTGTTCAGCCCCTGTTAAAAAAAAAAACGGTCTTGATCCCACTGTGTTGGGGAATTTTAGGCCCATCTCTAAGCTTCCCCTCCTGGGGGAAGAGGACGGCCATCTTGGGACATTTTGGAAGACCAACGGAAGTTCCTTTTAGAGTACAATTTCACTGTTCGTGAAATTGGAGAACTGCTAGGTGTGAGCTACAGCACTGTACGAAGGAGAATGGCTGAGAGCAATCTGTCTGTGAGAATGAGCTACAGCAACATTAGTGATGAGGATCTGCAAAAACTTGTCCAAAATTTTATCCTGGAGTGTCCAGACTCTGGAATAAAAAGGGTTTTGGGGTATCTCAATTGTGTGGGACAAAGGTAAGTGTTTTAATGAATGTGCGAATGATTGCATAGCCATATTTTTCAATGAAGGTGTATTACAAAAACATTTAAATGTCTTTTGTAGAGTGCAGAGATCCAAAGTTATGGAAACCATGAGGGTGGTGGATCCTGTGGGCACCATCTGTCGTGGACTTGGTATCAACATAATACAAAGAAGAGTTTACTCTGTACCATCACCACTTGCACTTTGGCACATTGACGGAAATCACAAATTGATACGGTAAGTTGTTCATGGAAAATATAACTATATTTTTCACAACAGTTTTGTATTAAGTCTTTATTTAAGATATCTTTCTCTATAAAGGTGGAGAATTGTGATTCATGGTGGCATTGACGGATACAGTCGAAAGATAATGTTCCTCACTGCCAGCAATAACAACCGAGCATCCACAGTTCTTCGAGCCTTCATTAGTGCTGTGCAAAAGTTTGGCTTGCCAATCAGAGTAAGAAGCGACAAAGGAGGAGAAAATGTGGAAGTGGCTCGTTTTATGCTGCAACATCCGGAAAGAGGAGCAGGTATTTTCTTTAGCATTATGCCAGTTTTATTTACGTAGTAACACTGTATCATGTCTCGGAACATTAAATCTGATTATGCATTCTTCTTCTGGCTCTTCAGAAAGAATAAGTTTTATAACAGGATGCAGTGTCCATAATCAAAGAATTGAGAGGCTGTGGAGAGATGTTTGGTGTGTTGTCACTGTGAACTACCGCTATGCACTGCAATATCTGGCTGATACTGCAGATTTTAATCCAGATAACGAAGTGCATTTGGCTTGCATTCATTTTGTAATGCTCCCAAGACTAAACCGGCATTTAGAGCTATTTTCTGCGGCTTGGGATAGGCATTCACTGTCCACAGAACAAGGCAGATCACCGCAACAATTGTGGATTAGGGGTCAATTACTAGCAAACCCTTCTATACCTGACCCTTCATGTGAGCAGGTTTGGATTCTTAGTCTTCATGTATTTAATGTGTTGCTTCCATTATATGTCATTGTTAATGTTATTATTGCCTTTTACAGATCGATGATTATCTTTATGGGGTTGACTGGGAAGGACCAACCCCGATCAACAGAGAAGACTCTGTAATAGTTCCAGACACACCAGAGGATGTCAGAACACAGGTGCACACGCTCCTGGCTTCAGGACAGAATTGACCCTCTGAGGGACAGCGATTGTTTTGGAATGGACATTTGTTTGGAGACTTTAGAGTTGGCACGTCGCACACTCCCACATTTGTTTTAACTTTTGTCTTGTTTTATACTGCATTTTCCCTTTTTTACTAACAGCATGGACCAATAACATTGGGTTGCACTGTGTTACTGGTGCCAATTTTTCAGATATTTAGAGATTGGCCAATCCCCAGTCTTAAAGGGGACCACATGTAAGTATTTAAAAAATTTATGTTATGTCTGTGTGCTATCTTGACAATATTAATTCATTTTAATACACAAAATAATTCTTAGATAATTAATTATACCCTTTTTAATTCTGCCAGTTTTAACTTTCGTTTTGAACGACCGGTTTCTGATAGAAGTTCTGAAGTCCACGCCCTTCAACGATCTGTTTACGCCCTCTGCACAGCCAGTATCTGTAATGTGTTGTTGTTTTAAAATTAGCTCGTTTTTTATTACTCATTTGACTTACTGTTAGTGTTAGCTTAAGATAACTTACCGAAACCCGTCTGAGCGCGCCGCAGTTTGCTGCTCCTTTTAGCATGAGACCACCCGAATCCGATGCTAATGTTAGCTTGTTCCTCTTCCGGTTTTCGCCAGCTCCGCTCGTTGCACGCGGAGACTTTGAGAGTTATCGCTGTTCCAGTCAAGACACACAAAGTTCACCAAGTGTCTCCCGTAAATTAATCGGTAAAGAGAAGGTCCTCGCTGTTGCGAGGCTTCTGCCAGGCTGCTGCGAGGCTGCACAGTTGAAGCTCCGCTCCATCGCGCCAGAAGAGGGGCTCGTTGACGCCGGTCCCTACGTCGGGGGTCTGCTCGTTTAATTTTTGCCGGCTGCGCGTTTGGAGCGATCGCAAATACACTAAAAATTGAACTAAAACATAAAAATAACAATTATACTTTATTTATAAAGCCATTTAAAAAACCACAGCTGCAACAAAGTGCTGTACACATGAAATTAATAACATATAAACAAAAGATGAGATGAAATCATGAAAAACAACAGTCATGTGTTTAATACAGAAATGGGTTGAGCCTAACCAGGGGTTGCTAGGTGAGGGGCTGGACTCATGTTGGGGTGGGTTGTCCTCGCGCCTGTGACGTCACAAGCGCGATTGACTTCCAGTTTATTTCAAAAACGAGCCGTTTTTATCACAGTAAAATAAATCTACTTAGAGTAAATAAACCACTGGGTGCATTTTTTTGGCCTTTGGACTGTTTTTTTATGAAGTAAATACCCAAAGTTGAGTAAAAAAACATTAAAAAGTGAATTTTGAATGTGTGGTCCCCTTTAAGCGGGTAAAGATTATGGATGGATATTTACATGTGTATTTTGTTTTTCATTATGCTATCACAATTTTATTATTACTATTATTCTTATTTAACAAAAATTGTCTTCCAAACAAACAGATTTGCACTTTTTGTGCCAGAACCCTCAAATAACAAGAAAATGCAGAGCTCCTTGACTGACCCATACTTTGTTTTGATGGATATGATTTGCACTTTGTTTGTTTAAGTGTTAAAAAAATTCTTTTTTTTTTGGTTATGTATAAAATGTTAGTCTTCTGTCAGCATATAGCCATCCTCTCATCCTCCATCTTCTGGGTCTATCCATTTACACCCCATCCTTTATCCAGGAAATCTAAAATAAATGATTTCAAAGCAACTGCTCTGGTCAATCACTCCCAGTGATGCTGCACATGTTCATGATCAGAGAGTACTTCACCCCAACAAGCTACATGACTTGTGTCTCTGATAGTGTTTTGTTTGATTCAAAACTACATTTTTTGCACATTTTTGTCTTGAACCGACAATATTACTGTTTTTCTCTTGCATTTGTTGTTGGATGTAACTGGGACCCCGTGTACATAATCTCGTTTTAATCACATGTACCACATGCGGTGCAAATGACAATAAAGACTCTCTGACTCTGACTCTCTGAACAAAGGTCTTTATGAAAGTATGTTAAAACTATGTTTGATAATCAGATTGTGTTCACACAATATTATAAAACATGCTCTTCATAAAAGTTGTTGTTATTTTGACATATAATGAGAGATGAGTACAAAATATACTTAACGTGTTTGACTGGAGGAGGCATATTTTTTGCTCAATTTATGCAAAGAGCACATGAGTTTTGTAGTTTTTATTCATTTTGGCTGTACAGATAACGTACTCACTGAAAATATATCTGGGGTTTTACAGAAGATTCCAAGAAATTTTAATTTGCACAGGCACATTATTATTATTATTACCCTAATGCCAGAATTAATAATAAAGACTTTGTGGCATTTTGATTTAATAAATTAGTTGTTTTACCACCCTCATGCCACTAGAGGGAGGCAGCAGTACACCCCGAAAAGATGCGACTGAGCAGACTTATTTATAATTTATGTCTGTCAAAACCGTCACGGTCCTAGTCCTGGGTCAGGTGGAGGGGGGTCTGCTCACTGGGGTCTGACTGTACAGCGTCGACGCTCTCCGGGCCTTCGTCCTGACGTCGCTGCTCATCTTCCTTCTCGTCGGCGCCGCCTTCCTGCTGGTCGGGTTCACGTCTTCACATGGCATCAAGTCTTCACGGGACACCTGACCTCATCCGGGACGGCGCCGAGACGGAGAGGCTGCTGGAATTCTACACGTGGTTCCCAACGCAGCCGCCTGGCTGCAACGCTGCGTAATAAAAAAAAAAAAGAAGAGAGTTTGTGTTAACAGGCATAACACAAACTTCTTCTTTTTTCTCCAATAAAAGACAAACATAAAATAAGTTGTACCGAGTGAGATTTGAACTCACGTCAAGAAAAGGCTTGGAACTGATAAGAAGCTTAAACTACAAGAAGGAAGTGGAAAGAGGTGAAATGAGCTAAAACAAATGTGGAATTGGATTTTTAAAAAGTTAAATTTATCACCAAACAAATAAATTGTAGCTGAATATTCAGAAAAAGCTGAAACTAGCAGAATAGGCTGAAAGGCGCATAAATAGTTGAAATTAGCATAAAGGCGTTGTTTAGGCTCAAAGTAGCAGAAATTATCACGGAAAACTCTAATTGATCTGGAAATAGCTAAAATTAGCTAAAAATGCAAGAAAGCTAGCTGAAAGGCTACAATAAGCTTAGCAGAACAAGCAGAAAGAACATGTTTGCCCAATTAGAAGTAAAGCAGCAGAAATGAGCACAAAAAAGTGGAAATTATCGGAAAAAATCTTAAATTAGCCAACAAAAAAACAGCTAAATAGTAGCTGAAATAGCAGAAAAAGCTGAAACTTGCAGAAATTAGCTGAAAGGGGCAAAACAAGCTGAAATTAGCAGAAACAATTTAGAAGAAGCAATAAAATGTAGTTAGCAGAAAGACTCTGAAATTATCATAAAACAGATGAAAAACAGCTGAAAGTAGCTGAAAAAAGTTTAAATTTCCATAAGGAAGCTGCAGCAGAACAAAATGTGAAAGAAGCAGAAAAAGGTTGTAAACAGTTCCAAACATCTGAAAGATGTAAAATGAGCTGAATAATGAAAGTGTCAGAAAAGGCTAAATATTTCAAAAAGCTAAAGCTGCACCAATACCAAAAGTCAGAGCACCTTCTCTTGGACGAGCTGAAAGTTTTGATATATGATTTGTTGAAATAGCACAAAAATTCTGGGACGAGAAAGATAACGAAAAACATACAGAAGAAAAATGGATGACAATAGTGTGATGCTTCGTGAGCGTTCACCCCATTAGACGTCACTACTACAGTCAATGCACGTGCACGTCTTTAAACAAGAACTTTACTTACTTGTTTTCCTGTTTGAAACACAGCAGGTTTAACGTTTTAAAAAGAAAAAAAATCAGAGTTAGAAGACCAACATTAACACAAATAATAAACAACATTTATTAAATAAATGAAAGCAGAACATCATTTTACCTTTTGGGTGTAAACAACAACAACAACAACAAGAATGATTACTCCAAATACGGCTGCTACAACACAACCAGCCACCTTCCCAGTTGTACTCCCTGAAACTGAAGAGTTAGAAACTTGCAGCATCAGATATTTTTACAATTTGATGTATAATCATACGGATATAAAAGACATCCTACCTTTATTTATCATCAGAAAGCTGTGAGAAATGATCGTCTCCTCCTCGTTTCTGACTTCACATATGTAAACTCCATGATGTGTTGAAGATAAACTCTGTAAGGTGAGGCTGCCGGACTCCGAGACCTCCTTCACCTGTTTGCTCCACTCCTCTGACACTCTGTAGTCTCCCTCAGTGTCAAGTTCTTTGGGTTTTTTATCTTGTGCATTCCCCACTTGAAAAGGATAGCCTCTACATCGAAGTTATAAACAGGATTTCACTCATTGAAGCCTTGATACTTGTTGATCCACATTTTATTGGGTTCTTTGGCAGGCAGTTAGATATCTGCAGTTAGCTTCAGTTAGCTTCAGTTCAGCTGAAAAACCTCAAAAGAAAATACAAAAACTGCTATTACTCGCTTAAAATAACAAATATAAACATATTGTGACATTTTTTCAGCAATTTTCCAACTATATAATTAGCATATTTACCAAAATGTTTGTTCATTTTTTTCCTCATATTTAAAGCACTTTAGCCGTAATTCTACACATGACTAAACAAATATATGACTACATAAAGAAATAATCAATCTGAATTAAATACATGTTTGGATAAATATTTCCCTAAACAAATCCCCTAGTGCTTTTTCAACATATCTCTACCAAATCATACATTGAACTCCAAGTGTATTTTCTTCTTTTACTTTTCCTTTTTTTTCTTTTTACAAATATATTTACAAAATACTTAACCACACAAGTATATTTACAAAGTACTTAAAGCTGCAGTATGTAGCTTTTTTTATGAACATATTTCTTCACTCTGTCACTACCTCCTGACAGACTGATGTTAGCCAGGTAATCTCTGAAAAAAAAAAAAAAAAATATTGTCCCCTTGCTTCTCCAGGTGGTAAATAAGCATTTCTAAAAAGAAAAGGTGACCCACCATTTTCCAGCCAATAAAAACAGAGTTTGTAACCAGCCAATAAAAACAGAGCTTGAATTTGAATCAGCCAATAAAAACAGAGCTTGAATTTGAAATTTAACAGACCACAAGGGGGCAGAGCGGGATCAGAATGCTTTGCCTGTTGAAAATATTTCTAAGTGCTGGAGTTCTACAGAAACTGCATACTGTACCTTTAACCACATGAAACATAACTCTACTCCACACTACAATCAAGAGGAGAATAAAAAGTCCATGCACTGCTTTGTGCTTACCGGCTGTCCTTCATAGGTTGCAGTAGGCTGTTTGCACAGATTTACCTTCAGGTGAGCTGGTTCTGCAGTCTCAGTCCAAACAAGAGTGACAGATCTGTCACCTCCAGATATACCTGCTTACTTTGATTGCTAATTGGTCCCACCTGGGCCTCCTCACTGAGCAGCAGACAGGAGTGACAGGGAGGAGCAGCAGCCAGGTAGTTTGCCAGAACACCTCCCACTCGATCTTTCCACGGAATTCCTGGAAAGACCGCAGAATCATTTGCAGCAAACTACATGTCAGTTCTAGACTTGAGACTTGACTTGACTTGGACCGTCGTTGACTTGAGACTTGATTTGGACCGTCGTTGACTTGAGACTTGACTTGGACCGTCGTTGACTTGAGACTTGACTTGGACCGTCGTTGACTTGAGACTTGACTTGGACCGTCGTTGACTTGAGACTTGACTTGGACCGTCGTTGACTTGAGACTTGACTTGGACCGTCGTTGACTTGAGACTCACGCATGGGAAGGTAGGAGGGGAACTGCCATGCCGTCGTCTCTGAAACCATGAATTCTCCCACCACAGACTAGTAACCCTGTCTCTGCTTCTTGGTACACCACCAAACGGTCTGTGGTGGTAGCAGGGAGGGTCAACCCCTCTTGGGCAGCGTGACAAATCTCCCTGAACGCATCATGACGTTCGGTGGCAGTGATGACCCCATTTGTTGGCACCACCTCCCACTTTGGTGTCTTTATGGACTTGTTTCCGGATATGAATTTTCTGACTGCTCTCCACACAAAAGCAATAGTTTTGACCAAGCGCATTAGGTTACTAAAGCGTCTTTCATCAATCAAGTATTTGACAGTTGCACCGGCAGGAAATGTCCGCTTAGGACTTTGCATACTTTTCTTCGCTTGAGCTCTAGTGAGTACTGCTACAAATGACTTCTTTTGCATGCTGTTAATGCTTTCTCGGGCAGCCGCAGACACCTCTTCTGCTGACATGATGGGCCACTCACCCTCAGGGAGATATAAGAACTTTGGCCCTTGCTGCCACTCTGAATCGGCATCAAGTTCTTTTGGCCCAGCTCCTCGAGTGACAATGTCAGCCACATTGAGTTGTCCAGGGATCCACCACCAGTCTTGTAATCGTGTGCTGCTTTGAATTTCTCCAATCCTATTAGCAAAGAAAGTCCGGAACCCATAGCTCTCACGCTGGATGGCTCCAAGAATCGTTTGGCTGTCCAGCAAATGGTACCACTGGCTGACTTTGATCTGCGAATGCAGCTCAAAATATTTTTTAAGACGGCTTGCAAAAACTGCACCACAAAGCTCTGCTTTGACTGCATCTCCTTTCTGGTCTAGAGGTGTCAGTTTTGCTTTTGACTCCACCAGTCGAACTGTTATTTGCTTGAAGTAGTTCCACCGTAGGTAGAGAACAGCACCATACGAATTTTCGCTGCCGTCTGAAAAGGTGACTGCAATGGGTTCAGCTGTAGCATCTGGAGGAGTGAGGGCTCTTGTGAACTTTATTTTACTTAGCTGGACGTACTCCTCAAATAGATCCACTGCATCTCTGTGGAGTTCATCAGATAAGGCAAGGTCCCATGTATCTTTGACGATGTCACACCTTGGTTTTGCCTCCTGGAATGCTCTTCGAACCAAGATGGTTCCTTTTTGTTTTGCTGGTGTAGTCAAGCCGATTGGGTCATATAAACCAGCAACTTGACTCAACAATTCCCGTCTTGTCAATGGGTCTGGTGTTTTCATTTGTACTTCTTCGAGCAGTAAATCATGGCCGAGTCTCATTTTTTTCTTCCGCTTTGAGAAGTTGATTTTTACCATGACGTACAACTTGTCCTCGTCCGCGATGTAGCCGAGGCCAAGTGCCTTGTTGTCTTCCTCCTTTAGTTGGTTTGGCAGGGCAATCGTCTTTGGTGATGCCTTCCTTTCCTCTCCTTTACTTTGGCCTGAGAAGACCCACGGCTTCAGCTCAAATCCTCCTGCTTTCAGAATATACTCTATATTCTTTGTGATTACCTCAAGTCTTTCACGACAGTTGTGGGATGTTAATATGTCATCTACATAGCTGTGCTCATGTAGTACTTGACATTCATCCTTCAGATGGCTGAACTGAAGCTAACTGAAGCTAACTGCAGATAACTAACTGCCTGCCCAAGAACCCTTAGACCTTCAATAAATGTGGATCAACAAATATCAAGGCTTCAATGAGTGAAATCCTGTTTTATAACTTCAATGTAGAGGCTATCCTTTTCAAGTGGGGAATGCACAAGATAAAAAACCCAAAGAACTTGACACTCAGTCTTTGTCAGGATCATCTGGCTGTGGTTGAATCTCCAGGTAACATTTGAGACGGGAACATCCGAGGAGCTGCAGGGGATTGTTTTAGTTTCCGATCCATCGATTGATGCTGAAATGAGAAATAACAAAGAAATTATCAAATATTGTATAAACATCTCATCTACAAATTTTTGCATTTTAATCAGGAGATGAGTAATAAGAGATACAGTGAGAATATGAAAAAAACTGCTGAAGTATTCAGTTTATAATTTACTGTATAATCACACATGTATCTTTAAGAACTTCTGTCCACAAACACAAACTGCTCCTCCCTGAGAGGAGGTGAGAGGACTGGTTCTGTTCAGGAGTCCTTCATGATACTTACTGTACTTACCACCATACACGTTGCACCCCCGTATAAGTTGCCTCAGTCCAAATATGTCTAATAAAATGGGAAAAACATAAATAAGTCACTTTGCTGTATAAGTTGCATCTATTATTCATCACCGGCACCGCTGACCCCCGGAAACGTGGGCTGTTGTCCCAAAAAATCGATTGGCTGCTAAATGGCGGCCGCGGGAGCATGCACGAGAGGACTTTAACAAGAATTTAACAAGATTAACACTTATGAACAATTATTTATTTGCTTGGCATTATAGTAAAGGTGTGTCTCAGTTGAACTTTTCTTTAATAAATGCACTTCAGTGGTTAAATCAGCTGCATTTCGCAGCCCAGGAGAAATGCAGCTGATGTGACGTTTGCTCCAGGAGTTCTGGAGCGAGACGAAGTTGGCTCAGTATGGCAAGCCAAGTGTCCCATTAATAGCCACTTTTGCCTACGGTATTTATGAGACACTTGGCTTACCATATCAGTTGACGTCCCTCTAGTGGCTGAAAATGGTAGTGTTCAATATTTTCCGTGTCACATTGAATGAAATCGTCAGATCCCAGCCAAAAATTGGGTTATAAATATGAGGGAAAAAACGTTTATTAGTCGATTCAATGTTTAAGTCACAGGACTTGCAAATTTATGCAAAAAGTTGTGACTTATACAGCAAAAAAATACCGTAATGCTGTCCTTCAGCGGGTGTTGCAAGTGTGGTGGAGAACCAGAGGTTCTGGAGTTCATCAGTGATTTGTAATTCTGTCGGGATGTTTCCTAATAAAACCAGTTTACATTCATTTAGGATGCTTTTATTGTGGAAAACCAGAGATTTCTTTCTTTTTTAAACTTTTATCTGAGGTTTTACGTGCAGCGATCATAAGAGGGAGTCAGAGACAAGAACGCAGAGAAAGTTAAAGTTGTTTACTTTTTTTAGTTCCTTAATTTATTGTGAGATTTAATTTTTGGTCTTCTTCTAAAATCATCAATAAGCTTTTTTTTGGCCTGCATTCATGATCAAGTTATTGTTACTGTGGGATTTCAGTGTTTTCCTCCTCAGCAGTTTCCCCTTGTGGCCGGCAAGTGCTTTATGGACCACACCTGTGACCAGTCCTGTTGATGAGCCTCTGGTGTACCAAAACCTGTGAAAGTGTTCCATCCAACGCTGGAACGTTACATCCCATCCGGTATGGTTGACAGCCCCTGGTATCTCTGCATTCATCTATGACTAATCATTTTCCATGTGTCTTTCTATTTGTAACCATTCTCATGAGAAATCAAGCCTGGAACTCACCTGTGTTCTCCAAGTCCTCAAGCTGTGCTCATTCCAAGGAACCATTGCCACCTGCCTTAAACTTATTTCTAACCTATTTGGACCTCTACCTACCTGGAAACACCTGCCTACCTCTCTCCGTGGATCCACGTGGAAACATTGTAAAGAATCTCAATCAGATCCACAACATTTTGGAAATATACTTACCTGTGGCTCTTCTTTTAGACCGTCCAGTCACCCCTGAACACCCCCCACCCGCTGATTGTCATTGTAAATAAACACTTACCTTTTATCCAGGTCTTGTGTCCTACTCCTTCTCAGTTCTCTGCTTTGGTGTATAAAAATCTTACAAATCATAGGTACAGCACCTCTGTGATAAGTTCTTTCATCTCTGAGTTATGAGTCCTATTTCTGTAGAATCATCTGTAAATTCAAGGGGTGGTTAACGCCACAGTGAATGTACGAACTATGGACCGAGGCAGCAACTTGTGGGGCCCTGAGAAGAAGTCATGAATGATTATGAGCACGTGTCCAGGGATAGGTTGAAGAAGGATGGTTGGTTCAGGAAGATCACTTTGCACCAGGACTTCTGTATGGAGATAAATTAGTATCAATGTAGTGATACACCCTGGTCTCTGAAACTCGTAGGGATACACCTTCGTCTCTCTGAGACTGTAGTGGAAACGCCTTATCACTGAATCTCTCAGTGAGATACCTTTTCACTGATCTTCACAGTGAAACAGACATTAACACTATTTTATTCCATTTAATTTGAATCTAGAACACAAATCAATCAGAAGAGACTTCTTTTAATTTGTCCTAATTCAGACAGATCAAAAGAATAACTTTCTGTCATTTTATAACCTTGTGTTATTCGTATGAGCAGTGTTATTACTTTTCAATATGTCAAATGATCATGTGTTAATATGATGGTATATTTCCCCAAGAGGTCTTAGTCAAAGAACTATGTCAGAGTTGAATTATATATCAGACTGTACTCTTCAGTTTGTTTAGAAATTAGAAAACGGTAATCTTATAACTGGCTCCTGTTTTCTGTCCTTCTCTTAAAAAACAATCTGTTTCTCTGTTTTTCCAAACAATCCTTCACTCTTCTGACTTCAAGTCAAACTCTTTGACCTCAGGTAACTCCCTCCCACTGGTCGAACGAACCAATCGGGAAAGAGAAAGTCGCTGAAGTCAGATCCTTTTAAAAGTTCTAAACTTCCTGGAACTTCCAGTTCTGCGAGGAAGTGGGATGTGAACCTTTCTCTGTAAACTGTGGACGCTTGGTCAGGCGTCAAAGACCTGCGTTCCTCAGCAAGGTTTAACAGCACGCAGCTGTAAACCAACTAAAAGCTCCAAGCTGTGAATGAAACTCCTTTCTGGAATATTTTATCTTGGAAGCAAGAACCGGAAATGCTCGCTACTTTAATCGATGAAGCGGACATTCAGGAATCGCTGATGGTAAACGGACTGACCTCCTCGGACGTTTGTTTATGTTTATGTTTATTAAATTTGTTCATTTTTTTACAAAAGAAACACAATACAAGACAATCCCATTAATGATACGTACACAATGTAAAAAAATGAAAGGTAGCAGAAAGAAGAATAAATCTTATTATATCTGCCCCTTTTTTCAAACAATCAGATTAAACAATAATAATCTTTCACCAGCAGTACAAAATGACTAACTCTTTCTAATTTTCTAATACTAATACTAATACATAACTAATAATTGATACAATACACATTATGCTAATTCATATATATTTTTTCAACAAATTCCTTTTGATCATTTTCTTAAATGTAAACAGTGACTTGGCATTTTTAACTACATTCTCCAAGCCATTCCATAATCTAATTCCCTGGATTGAGGTAGAACGTCCCTTCAAACTAGTTCTGAATTGTGGTTTTACAAACATCTCTGTCCCCTTAAGATTATAACAACTTTGTCTTTTAACAAAATTCATTTGGACATTTAAAGGTAATTCGTTATTCTGAGCCCTATACATAATTGATAAAATATTATAATCAACCAAATCATGGAACTTCAATAATTTCAGTTGATAAAATAATGTACTGGATGGATGACAGTAATGTTTTCTAGTGATAATTCTTACAGCTCTTTTCTGTAATACAAAAATAGGCTTTGTGATTGTTTTACACGCTTTCCCCCAAACATCAATACAATAGATTAAGTGTGGAACAATGATTGTGTTATACAACAAATACAGAGCTTTATCATTCAATAGGTCTCTGACCTTGTATAGTACTGCAATCGATTTAGCTATTTTTATTCTTACAGAATTTATGTGTTGTTTCCATGTCAGTTTGTCAAGGAAAGATCCGTTCTTGGCTGACCGTCAAAGGTAACGAGTTGCTGATGTTTTACCTACCGGACCTGGGTCTAGCTGAAATCGCATGGAGAGTGTCATTTCTGGTGAAAACTTCAAGATAATAACCTTCCCAGATAATTCAACTCCTATCTCTCCTTCCATCCTCCTCACTTTAAACTTTCTCCTCTCATCTCTTGCCAGTAACACTAAGCTAAGAGCCTACAGATATAAGCAAAATGTCATCCCATAACTTGTTCTGTTGTTCCTATGAAATTACGGACGCGTGTTTTCATCTGTGCTTACGTGTAAATTATAGGAAAATCTGATTGATCAATCCATGTACATATGTTGTGATGTAATTTAATTATTTGTTAATTAAATGATTCAGTTCTGCTGTTTCAACATAAATTAACATTTCATGTCTTTTACATCCCATCACAGTAACAGATTTATAGATTAATCTGAAAAAGACAGAACCGTGAATTATTGATGATAATTTGTGTCAGTATAAAATCTGCTCCTATTACATCAGGTGGACAGGTAAAATCAGTAAAACTGAAAACCTCTGACCCTCTATATTATTACATCAAAAATATTTACAAAAACATACCATAAGATTAAGTGTAATGCTGTTTTCTGACCCTTTTCAGAGGGATTTCCAGAACAATATCTTTCCCATTTTGAGTAGTTTATTTTAACCGTACAGTTCACAAATTAACATTTTTACAATCTATGTGTTCATTGCATTTTGTGTTATTGTTAATATGTTTTATGCAGGTCATGAGCCACCGTGCAGAGTCAGGTATACATTGTTTTCTGTAACACAGTAAATCTTGTAACACCCAGGCATTCCAGCCTTAAATGCAAAAGTTACATGCACAGGCAGTGTTGACTGATCTGTCTAACAGGCAACTCATGCGCTACTTCCTCAGGCGGCTGAGAGGAGCTGGTCTGGGAAGCTCAGTCCTCACCTCCTTCTACAGGTGTGCAGTGGAGAGCATCCTGTGCTCCAGCATCAACGTGTGGCATGGAGGCTGCACAGCTGCAGAAAGAAAAGCTTTGCAGAGAGTGGTGAAGGCTGCACAGAAGATGTTGGAGTCAGTCTCCCCACCATCACAGACATCTACACCTCCAGATGCAGGAAGAGGGCCACCTGCATCATGAAGGACCCCACTCACCCAGCACACACACTTTTTGCCCCGCTCCCCTCAGGAAGGAGGTTAAGGAGCATTAAGTGTAGAACCACTAGACTGAGGAACAGCTTCTACCCTGAGGCTTAGACTCATGAATATCTTACCAGAATAATCACATCATGTTGCTGCTGATCTGTTTCATGCTGCTGCTGATCTGTTTCATGTTGCTGCTGATCTGTTTCATGCTGCTGTGTTCATTCGTGCCCATCTGCTCACACAGACTCATGTTCGTGCTGCTGTTCGAAGTAATGTTTTCATGCTATTAATGCTTAGTGTCTTCTTAGTTAATGTTTTTCTTAGTTCATATCTT
This sequence comes from Garcialebias charrua, assembly GCA_038048925.1. Classification (NCBI taxonomy): domain Eukaryota; kingdom Metazoa; phylum Chordata; class Actinopteri; order Cyprinodontiformes; family Rivulidae; genus Garcialebias; species Garcialebias charrua. Next base: position 27,850 of record JBBPBX010006396.1, on the reverse strand, counting down.
AGATGTTATTACTGTTTTTCTTTTACATTTTACTGTTGGATGTAACTGGGACCCTGTGTACATAATTTCGTTCCACCACATGTGTCCTGTTCTCTCCGGCTGCTTACTTGGTTTGTTTAAGGTGGTTCTCCTCTGGTTCCTCTGAGTTCTGATGGTGCAGCTGTAGATCCGATTTGTGTTGTCTGAAACTATCAGATCACTGCTGATGTTGTAAAGCTGCTCTTCAGTCTGATGGACTCTGGGTCTGCTCTGCAGAGTTCCACTGAATGGAGGGACGGTGGACCAGGAGAGTTCAGGTTCAGGGTAGATCCCCTCTGAGCTGCAGGTGTTCCTGTTTCCTTCCTGACTGATGTTCACCTCAGAGACTGGAGCTGCACATTAACAAAACATGTACATTATCAGGAGCTGCAACAGAAACCAACCAGATAAAAGCTGTTTATATTGTATTTAAATGATTTAGTTAAGGTGTCTAGTATCCTCAAGTGTGTTTTATTTGCAGATGATACTACTTTCTTTTGTTCGGGTAAAGACTTGAATCACATGTTCGAATTAATGAAGATAGAGTTTGCAAAAATTCTAACGGTTTAAATTAAATAAATTATCATTGAACGTTGAAAAAACTAACTATATGATATTTAGTTTTTAAAAAAGCCAACTGTAGCTTTTCTTTTCAAAATTGATGTCGTCGAGATACGCAGAGTGAGTGAAGTAAAGTTCCTGGGAGTGATTATTGATGATAAATTTTCATGAAAAAAACATTAATTTTGTAAGAACTAAAGTCTCTAAGTCTATAGCAGTGATATATAAAGTACGGGAATTTCAAAGTCAAAAGTCAAAGTCAACTTTATTGTCAGATCTGCAATATGTACTGTACAGGACATACACAGGACCGAAATTGCGTTTCTCTCAGTCCCTCGGTGCAACAGTAAACATCTAAACATTGAAACACTGAAACATATACTGAAACATATAATAATAGACATAAGCATAAAATAGTAAAACTGTAACACTGTCCTGAGTTTTTGCATAGTGGTATAAGAGTATGAAAATTTACACCAACTCTAAAACTAAAACTAAAACATTAAACATTTAATGAACATAATACTGTCCTGAGTTTTTGCATACTAGTATAAAAAAAGTATAAAAAGTATAACTAAAATAAACTAAAGGTTCTAGCATTGACATTTGCAAAGTGGCAAAGCAGCGTATGAGTTAATGTGCACAGTATATGTATGAGGTAGTAGTTGATGTTGTTATAGAGGCAAAAGTGGCATATGCAGTAAGGCACATTGGGCATCCCTAAATAAGGCCGGTCAGAGCACACTGTATATGTATCAGCAGTGGTGTAGATATTAGAGTAGTGTAAATGTAAACAGTAGTAATTAAATGTAAGCAGTAGTAATAAAAGTAAACAGTATTAATAAATGTAAACAGAGAATGTAAACAGTATTATGACTATAGGCAGTGATGTAATACAAACATTAGTGCAAATATGAGAAGTAGTACAAACTGAATGAGCACATGACCGAGAGTTTAGTGAATAACCCGTTTGATGACACAGAGTCCAGTGTTAAAAACTGTGTTGTGTTTCTGACTAACAAAGCTTTGTGTTTGCTGTACAATACAATTGTTGTGCCACATTTGATTTATTGTGTTGGTATCTGGGGTACAGCTTGTAAAACTACAACCAAGTCTATTTTTATTTTACAAAAAAGAGTTATAAGAGTGATCTCAAGAAAGCATTATCGTCATCCTTCAAGTATTTTGTTTTATCAACTGAAAATTCTGAAGTTTTATGATTTGGTGGATTACAATATTCTATTACTTATGTACAAGGCTCAGAATCAAAATTTACCATCGAATATACAAGTAAATTTTGTTAAAATGAATAGTTATTATAATTTAAAGGGAACAGATATTTTTGTAAAGACGAGGTATAGAACAAGTCTAAAGGGTAGGTCTACTTTAATAAAGGGAATTAGTTTATGGAATAGTTTGGATAATGATGCAAAAAAGTATTGAACGCCTTTTTTGATGCAAAAAAGGAGAAATCATTAGTTGTATTTAAGAAAAAGATCAAGAATGTATTGCTGACGAGATATATTTAAGTTTGCTAATATTAAGGAATTATAATGAATAATTGTGATACGTTTTGTGGTTTGTTGTATTATGTATTGTTTGAATTGATTGTTTTGATTTGATATTGTTAAGAAGGGGCAGAAATTATAAGAATTATTTCTTCTTCTGCTGCCTTTCATTTTATAGGTATTTTATTTAATTTGTTTTGAATATGTCTTGTTTTAATTGAAATGAAATGAATGAATAAACAAACAAACAAAAGACAAAGACATCCAACCTTCTGTTTTAAGGTTGATAAATGATTCTTTATGTCCTCTGTCGGTGCTGGTGTAACACCTATATCTGCCCTCATCCTGGACCTTCACTCCTCTCAGCAGCAGAGAGGCGTTTCCTCTGGAGAGCTGATCCTGGAACAGGGATGTTCTGTCTCTGAACCGCTGGTCCTGGTTCCTCAGTTGCTCTTGGTTATGATAGTAGGAAAGAAGATAATCGTTTCTTGTTGTCATGTAAATCCAGTTGATGAGTGGTTCAGGGCCCACCTGGAACACACAGGGTAAAAGGCAGCTGCTGTTGAACCCACAGAACACCTCCGTATCTGTAATATGAGATAAAGACACATCACTGGAAGGTGAAACTCACTGCTGCTTTTTTAAGTATTTCATAATTATTAGACCTTGACTTGTTTAAAATTATTCACTCCCTTGTTACTTTAGTAGGTACAGGAACAGGTAAACCGTACACCTGTTCAACTGTTAACACAAATAACGTGAATAACGAATCAGCTAATCACATGGCAGCAACTCGATGCCTTGTAGATGTGACGAGGACGACTTGGTGAAGTTTAAGCTGAGCATCGTAGTAATGAATAAAGAGGGTTTACGTTACTTTGAATGGGATTGTTGGTATGAGTATGTCAGAAACTAACTATCTGCTGGGATTTTTATACACAATCACCTTTATACAGAGAGTGGTTCAAAAACATTGAGATGACAGGCAACAGTAGCTCCAATAAACACTCGTTCCAATCGAGGTCTGCAGAAAACCATCTCTGAACACAACACGTCCAACCTTGAAGTAGATGGTCTACAACAGCTGAAACAACTGCTGCCCCTCCTGTGAGCTAAGATCAAGAAACTGAGGCTACAACAGCACTGGTCACTGGTCAGTACTATAAGTAGTGCCCTACACAATATGAGATATCAGCAAGTAGTACCCTTACTCTTCCAGACTAGAAATGTTATGACAAGTGAAATTCATGTTAAACTTTAAAGCCTCTAATTACATACAAATGTAAAAGAATAAAAGAGAGCTAATCCAAACATCCCTGGTCAGGAAAAACTAATCAGTTTGGACTCAACACATTTTGAACAAAGACTTGAAATAATCAGAATTTCTCTAAAAAATGTCCATATTCTTTGATATATTTCACTTGTGTTTAAAAAGATCAGTCCAAAAATGCATGTGGTTTTCTGTTTGTTACTAGCACTAAGATTTGTTTAACTGCTAGAGTAAATGGTGATGTCTTTCTTGTTGTTGTTTCTGCTTTTTGCTGCAGGGGTCGCTGCAGGGAATGAATGTAAATTTTCTTAAAACTAAGTTATCTAAATCTATTGGCGTATTGTATAAACTAAAGGACTTGTTAAATGATAGGGCTCTTTATTTGCTATATAACTCAATTTTTGTTCCACATTTAATTTATTGGAGGTTTGGGGTAAAGCCTGTACAACTATAACAAATTCTATTTTTATTTTGCAGAAAAGAGCGGTGAGAATTATTGCTAGAAAGCCTTATCGTCATCCATCAAATGTATTATTTAAACAACTCAAATTATTGAAATTTTGTGAATTGGTAGATTATAATATTTTGTTAGTAATGCATAAGGCTCATAAGAATGTGCTACCCACAAATGTTCAAATGTTTTTCATAAAGAGAGAAAGCCGTTACAGTTTAAAAGGAACTGAAATGTTTGTTAAACCTAGATATAGGACTAGTTTGAAGGGACGTTTTATTTCGAATAAGGGAGTGGAATTGTGGAATGTTTTGGATAAGGATGTTAAAGATGTAAACTCTGTGATGAAATTCAAAAAAATTATCAAGTCTAAACTGCTAGCAAACTACTAAAGCTTTACGTAATGCATCCTAATGTATTTGTTGATTATTGAGTGTGAAATGTTACTAAATTGATCTGTTGTTTTTGGTAGTTAATTGTTTGAATTGATTGTTTGTAAAGTGTTTGTTTTGTTTTTGTGTTTGTTTTGTTTTTGTTTTGTTTTTTGAAAAAAAGAGGCAGACAAAATAAGAAAAATTTCTTATTTCTGCCACCTTTCATTTTATGTATTTTGATTTTTCTTTCACATATTTATGAAATGTTTTTTTTTTCCCATTATCTTTTATGTTGTTTTTGTTAAATATGTAAAATGAATAAAAAATAAATAAAAAAAAAAAAAAAACTCATATGAAAGATTTGGTCATTGTTTTACGTTCTTCCAGACACAACCTGGGCTCAAACTTGCAGACTCGGGGTCTCTGTTTGTTTGTCAAATAAATTAACTGAACAGCCATCATGCTCCATCACATGGAGAAGAGCCAATTGAGGTGGTTCGGGCATCTGGTAAGGATGCTCCCATGGCGCCTCCCTAGGGAGGTGCTTCGGGCATGTTCGACTGAGAGGAGACCACGAGGAAGACCCAGGACACGCTGGAGAGACTATCGTTGACCTGGGAACACCTTGGAGTCCTCCCAGAAGAGCTGGAAGAGGTGGATGTGGAAACAGATGTCTGGGCCTCCCTGCTCAGGTTGCTGCCTCAGCGACCCAACTTCAGAGCAAATGGATGGATGCACAGGCATGATTTACTATTAAATCAGAATATTTAATGTTTCATGTTGGCTGCAAAATCATAGGGAAAACTGCTGGCTTGACACGTGTCCAGAAGACAGTCACTGATTTTTTTTTCACTCTTGTGCAAAGCGGACACATTTTCTTCCCTCTCCCATCCTACTCTTGTTTTTTGCTCTCTGTCTGTGTATCAGAGCTCCTATTTACACATCTTCCGAAACAAAAACTACTGTCATGGATATGGTCAGCTGGACTTTCAACGCAATCGATCAAATATTTTCAACAAAGCGACAGGGTCCTGGAGAGCCCTCATTCTTCGCTGAGACGCACATGGCAGGATACGTCATGGATAGGGGTTGAACGAGTACATAATTTTTTTAACTCGACATTCACTTAAATAAACTTGAGTAGTACTCGAGTAGTCGATGATGTCATAGGCTCAAGATGCAAAATAAATAAATATATAAAAATGCATAAAAACTTCATTATTTACACCAAAATAAAAAAAGACCAACAAAACATTGGGAGCATTGATTATGCTCCTATCATTTATCATACTGCAGATAAGTCGCAGGAAAAACAAAACTATTAGTTATTATTATTAACATAGTGAATGTACCGTGCGGCACACGTCAAAACGAAACTTAAAAACGAGTGGGGCCACACCGCACCACCGCCTGCAGTGATGTGCAATTTAGGTTTACTTTTAGAGATTATTGTGTTTATAGGTTTTTAATAAGTCTAGAGAGATGAATATTTGTTGCTTTTTGTTTGTGAAACGAGAGAGGAAGCTGTTTCGGTGGTGTTATATGTGACCTGCAATGCACCACTGCCCCCTCCTGTCACAATCTACGGTGGTCAGTGACAGAAATTGATTCAATGAGCAGCAAAGCATTCTATAAAATTGTAAACTGCTTCATAATAATAAAACATAACGCATTTTTACCTTTTTGACAAGACTGGGCCTGCTCCATACATCCGTGAGCACAGAGGAATCCATTTTGTAGCGTTTACATATATAGGGCTCTGGCGTCTACTATCTACCCCGCGCTCGGTGCGGATCATGTGACATGTGACGTAATGACGTCAGTGCGACGTGATGACGTCACTACGAGTACTCGAGAGGGACAAAAAGACCTCAATAGAAGTTTTAGGACTTGATCTTTCGATTACTCGGGTACTCTGTTAAAGCCCTAGTCATGGATCAGTGTTTTGGGAGCTGATGTGCCTTTCTGTATTGTCTCAGGAGAATGCCGAAGATGTTTATATAATGGGAACCATGATAGCAGAGTTTCTGATTTTTGGCACCAGTGGATTCCTATGTTATCAGCTATTGAAGAAGATGGCGGCAACAGTTTTGGCCAAGGCAAAACTGCTGAGTCTGTGTGAAGGTTTGGTTCATGCTTCGAGTACTCAAAATCAGCTGATTTAAGAGCTAAACTGTGAGATGGAAGCAATTTGTGAGAATCACAGGCCATCAGCAACTTCTAGAACTCGCCAGCATGTTGGGAACAACCTTGGAGGGGGCTCATAAGCAGGGACCAGTGGAATGCCAACAAATCTGGCCAATTTTGATCGAAAGTACCAGCAGGACTAAAGGCTGACATGAAAAAACTGTCTGCCAGAAAAAAATCAACAACTGTGGCTTATCTGAATCTGACTCCCCCGTTTGGCCTCGAAGCAGGCGGACTTATCAAATTTCTCCTGGGACATGTGTAAACTAAGGAAAAGCTCTGTTTGGACAAGATGTGAAGATATCTTTTTTTGTAATACCACTATCCTATCCTCATGGCCTTTTCCCCTTTTCTATCTGAAAAGTACAGGTTGTCCTCGACGTACAACAGAGATCCATTCCTGCGCTGCATCGTAAACTGAATTTTGACATAAGTCGAAATATACGTACATACTGCAACCATGTACAGTACTGTACTGTATTTTACCAAGCATAGCCTATCCTAATAGGGATGGGACAGATCCGATCCAGTATCGGTATCGGTATCCGATATCAGTATTATTTAAGTACATGTATCGGATATCGGATCCAACCTGCCGATATTTTTCCGATACCAGCTTCAAAGAGCACTTGTGTTCAATCACATTCTGTGACTGCCCTTTTTAACATGGTATGAGTTAAACGGACCTAATGAAGATACTCTTAAGCCTTACAATAGGGATCCCACTGACTTTAACAGCACACAGGACAGGAGGCAAGTATACCACATAGGGGTTGAACGAGTACATAATTTTTAACCTCGACATTAACATAAAAAAACTCGAACGACGCTCGAGTAGCCGATGACGTCACAGTGTCTTACGATGCAAAATAAATAAATAAATATAAATGCCTAAAAACGTCTTTACAAAAAGAAAAAAAAGACCAACAAAGCATTGGGAGCATTTATTATGCTCCTATCATTTATCATACTGCACATAAGTCACAGGAAAAACAAAACTATTAGTTATATTAATAATATTAAAAGTGAAAGTATAAGGCGATGAAAACCGAAACTTAAAAAACAAATTGGGCCACAGCCACACCGTACCACCGCCTGCAGCTGTGCAATTTAGGTTTACTTTTAGAGATTGTGTTTATAGATTTTTAATAGCTCTAGAGAGATGAATATTTGTTTTTTTGTTTGTGAAACGAGAGAGATGAAGCCGTTTCAACCGTGTTATATATGGGACCTGCAATAAAACACTGCCCTCTGCTGTCACAACAATCTACTACGGTGTTGAAGCAAAGAACGTCAACAGGATGTTTCAATGAGTGGCGCAATTTATAAAATTATAAACTGTTTTACCTTTTTGACAAGACTGGACCAGCTTCATAGATCCGTGCGCACAAAGGAATCCATTTTGTAGCGTCTACTAAAAGCTAAAAGCTACCGCGCGCTCTGTTTTTATCACGTGATGACGTCACTACGGGTACCCGAGTTGGACAAAAAAGCCTCGATAGAAGTCAAAGCACTCGACCTGTCGAAAACTCGGTTATTCTGTTAATGCACTAATACCACACACATGTCCTCCTTACTCATGGTGCAGCTGAAAAAAACTAAAAAAGCTCTAAGCATGATGGGAAAGACAACACAGCCACTCCCCTTAACCACTAAGAGAGTGGATTTTGTTGTCTTACCCATTATAACCAATAGTTATAACCAATAGTTTGTCCAGTTAAAGCTGAAAAAATTTAAAAAACGCTAAGCATTATGGGAAAGACAACAAAATCCACTCTCTTATTGGTTAAGGAGAGTGGCTGTGTTGTCTTTCCCATCATGCTTAGGACTTTTTTAGTTTTTTTCAGCTGCACCATGAGTAAGGAGGACATGTGTGTGGTATACTTGCCTCCTGTCCTGTGTGCTGTTAAAGTCAGTGGGTTCCCTATTGTAAGACTTATGAGCGTCTTCATTGGGTTTATCTCACACAATGTTAAAATGAATAGTTTGGGTACGAAAGTTTCATTATACAGAGTCACATACCTGAACAGTATCGTATCGGAAAAGTATCGGTATCGGTTGATACTCAGTTATGAAGTATCGGTATCGGATCGGAAGTGAGAAATGTGGATCGGTGCATCCCTATATCCTAACACAGTACCCTACATAATTATCAAAAAAACACACACATTTGGGAGCCATAATGAAGGGGAAAAAAGAGTTATGGCCTACTTCCTCCATCCATCGGCCGTATTCTCCATTCGTTTACGACGTAAAACCGCCGTCCAGCTCGGTCCATCCTCCGTATTCTCTATTAGTTTACGACGTAAAACTGTGTTCACAGCACAGTTTTGTTTTTTGAATGTCCAGAGGACCAGACTTAGCTTTTTTAGAGAGTACAGTCAGTGTAGCATTCCTCCGCCGCTATGTTCACAACGTAAAACCGGAAACTGCGTAACTCGGCTTTTCAAAATAAATTTTCAAAACAATTTTTTTTAATGGGAGATGCGCCGTAACCATGAAACATCTTAACTCGAGACCGTCGTAACCCGAGGACTACCTGTATTCGGAAAAAGGAAGGGGCCAGGCTCTCAGGAGCAGCAGCAACGTGCACTCCACCCATCTTTCAGACGACTGTGCGAACATAATCTCACTGTATTCCAGTACAATGATAATAAAGCCTATTCTGATTCTGACTGACAGCCACTGGATGGGTAAGCCACAACAAGTCATTGATGAAAAGGCTGTTTGTGTCCAAGCATATTAATAAAAAGATGAGTGGAACAAGTGTGATAGGAACAGATAGGTAAAGGGGATAACAGCAGCATTGAGAAGATTTTGAAGTGGCTGAGAGCAGACACATGTTTATGTCTAAGTGATCAGGCTTGAAAAGGCTGAGTAGTTATCGTTACCTGAGCATTTCAGCCTCATTTAATGGGGGAGTGGTGGCGCAGAGGTTAGAGATGGTGGGCTTGTGATCGGAAGATCGCCAGGTCAAGCCCCGGTACCGACAACATCAAAAAAATGTGGGTGGAAAAAGGTGAAACACCCACACCTGCCTCCACTCTCATTCGCTCCACTCTGGACCCCTGAGCAAGGCCCTTAACCCACCATCTGCTCCCTAAAACAGGTCTCTCTTGAAAATGAGTTCATGTAGCTCAATGAGACTACCTGTATAAATAAAGGGTAAATAAAAATAAAATAAAATAAATCCTAGGTGATCTTACAGATTAATGAGATGAAGGTCAGGACTGCAGGCAAGCCATTCCATTCTCTCTCCGAGATTATATATACATGTAAAAGAAAAATCTGACTTGAACTGCCTGGGTAATATTTTAAAATAAAGTTTGCTTGACCAAACCTTGAATTTTTTTTCCCCTCCTCCTTCGCCTTTCGGCTTCGGTACTGGAGCATTTCCGGAAGCGTTCTTCTTCGAGGTATTTTGGGCGTGTCGATTTAGATGTTTATAAATGTTGTAATAAAACAATATAAATGTGTATAGTTTCAACATGTTCTTTTACTATAGGATTATATAAAAGGGAAAAGCAAACTTTACCTGCCCAATAATAAATTATTTGTGTAAGCCGTTCCACTTCCGGGTTTCGTCTTCGGAGGTATTTTTTAGGGGCGTGCCGTCGGGTCTGATAAATAAACTGGTGCTTCAGCGTTTTATTCCCAGCGAGCGACGTTTTGTTGAGGAAACACAAGAAAACTGCCCAACAGTAAGTTTAAAAATCTATTTTGCTCCATCTGAGAGAAGCGGGTTCGGTTCGGTGTTTGAAAACTACTATGCTAACCACTGATTCAACAGCTTCTTTTTATTCTTTACTTTCTTCATTTAAGTCTTAAACTGAACTAGTTTTAGGTTATTTTGTTGTGTCTGTGAAAAGACCGAACTTTTGTAAACACAAAGAGACTATTTGAGTTATTTGTTTCAAATATTTGTATTCAGTAAGTAAAGTGAAGCTCAAGTGTGAATTATCTTGGCTTGTTTGATCTTTGAGCTTTATAAGTCAACATTTATTGTTCCATTCTGTCATAAAGTTGATGTATAAACTCTTCAGGTCTGTAATTTGAGCCAGGGTTTCTCTGGCTTGAAATGTTTGGGAAACGTGTGTTTTCAGTTTTTATTTGCTATTTTAATTTCATGAATAAGAAAAGCACTTTTTTAAAACTTTTATTATAGTTAAAGATGGATATAGATTTAGTTCACTGTAAAGCACTTTGCCCCTCCCTGGGCTGCCACCTTACTGTGGTGGAGGGGTTTGAGTGTCCCAATGATCCTAGGAGCTATGTGTCAGGGGCTTTATGCCCCTAGTAGGGTCACCCAAGGCAGACAGGTCCTAGGTGAGGGACGAGACAAAGCGCAGCCCACAAGACCCCTTATGATGAATAATATAAATGGAAACAATGTTCCCTCGCCCGGACGCGGGTCACCGGGGCCCCACTCTGGAGCCAGGCCCGGAGGAGGGGCACGTTGGCGAGCGCCTGGTGGCCGGGCTTTCACCCATGGAGCTCGGCCGGGCACAGCCCGAAGAGGAGACGTGGGTCCCCCTTCCCATGGGCTCACCACCTGTGGGAGGGGCCAAAGGGGTCGGGTGCATTGTGGAATGGGTGGTGGCCGAGGGCGGGGACCCTGGCGGTCTGATCCTCGGCTACAGAAGCTGGCCATTGGGACATGGAATGTCACCTCTCTGGTGGGGAAGGAGCCTGAGCTAGTGTGTGAGGTTGAGAGGTTCCGGCTAGAAATAGTCGGACTCACCTCAACGCATGGCTCTGGCTCTGGAACCAGTTTCCTTGAGAGGGGTTGGACACTCTTCCACTCTGGAGTTGCCCCTGGTGAGAGGCGCCGAGCAGGAGTGGGCATACTTGTTGCCCCCCATCTTGGTGCCTGTACGTTGGGGTTCACCCCGGTGAACGAGAGGGTAGCCTCCCTTCGCCTACGTGTGGGGGGACGGGCTCTGACTGTTGTTTGTGCCTATGCGCCGAACGGCAGCGCAGATTACCCACCCTTTTTGGAGTCCTTGGAGGGGGTATTGGAGGGTGCGCCTCCTGGGGACTCCCTTGTTCTGCTGGGGGACTTCAACGCTCACGTGGGCAATGACAGTGAGACCTGGAGGGGTGTGGTTGGGAGGAACGGCCCCCCTGATCTGAACCCGAGTGGTGTTCTGTTGTTGGACTTCTGTGCTCGTCATGGATTGTCCATAACGAACACCATGTTCAGGCATAAGGGTGTCCATATGTGCTCTTGGCACCAGGACACCCTAGGTCGTAGTTCAATGATCGACTTTGTTGTCGTCTCATCTGATCTGCGGCCGCATGTCCTGGACACTCGGGTGAAGAGAGGGGCGG
>JBBPBX010006396.1:0-15872 GCA_038048925.1 Garcialebias charrua | reverse complement strand
GAGCTTTGAACACGTTCCGAGGGAGGCGGGGGACATTGAGCCCGAGTGGGCCATGTTTCGCGCCTCTATTGTCGAGGCAGCTTATCGGAGTTGTGGCCGCAAGGTTGTTGGTGCCTGTCGTGGTGGCAACCCTCGAACCCGGTGGTGGACACCGGCGGTGAGGGATGCTGTCAAGCTGAAGAAGGAGTCCTATTGGGCCTTTTTGGCCTGTGGGACCCCGGAAGCAGCAGATAGGTACCGGCAGTCCAAGCGGCATGCGGCTCGGGTGGTTGCTGAGGCAAAAACTCGGGCGTGGGAGGAGTTCGGAGAGGCCATGGAGAATGACTTCCGTACGGCTTCGAGGCGATTCTGGTCCACCATCCGGCGTCTCAGGGGGGGAAAGCGGTACGCGACCAACACCATTTATGGTGGGGATGGCGTGCTGTTGACCTCAACTCGGGATGTTGTGAGTCGGTGGGCGGAATACTTCGAAGACCTCCTCAATCCTACTGGCACGTCTTCCACTGAGGAAGCGGAGCCTGGGGACTTTGGGTCGGGCTCTCCAATCTCTGGTGCTGAGGTCGCCGAGGTGGTTAAAAAGCTCCGCGGTGGCAAGGCTCCGGGGGTGGATGAGATTCGTCCTGAGTTCCTTAGGGCTCTGGATGTTGTGGGGTTGTGTTGGCTTACGCGACTCTGCAATATCGCGTGGACATCGGGGGCAGTTCCCTTGGATTGGCAGACTGGGGTGGTGGTTCCCCTATTCAAAAAGGGGGACCGTAGGGTGTGTTCCAACTATAGAGGGATCACACTCTTAAGCCTCCCTGGTAAGGTCTATTCAGGGGTTCTGGAGAGGAGGGTCCGTCGGATAGTCGAACCTCGGATTCAGGAGGAGCAGTGTGGTTTTCGTCCTGGTCGTGGAACACTAGACCAGCTCTACACCCTCAACAGGGTCCTGGAGGGTGCGTGGGAGTTTGCCCAACCAGTTTACATGTGCTTTGTAGACTTGGAAAAGGCATTCGACCGCGTCCCTCGGGGGGTTCTGTGGCGGGTACTCCGGGAGTATGGGGTACCAGGCCCTTTGATATGGGCTGTTAGGTCCCTGTACGACCGGTGTCAGAGCTTGGTCCGCATCGCTGGCAGTAAGTCAGGCTCGTTTCCGGTGAGAGTTGGACTCCGCCAAGGTTGCCCTTTGTCACCGATTCTGTTTATAACTTTTATGGACAGAATTTCTAGGCGCAGCCAAGGTGTTGAGAGGATCCGTTTTGGTGGCCTTAGAATCGCTTCTCTGTTTTTTGCAGATGATGTGGTCCTATTGGCTTCATCAGCTCGTGATCTACAGCTTTCGCTGGAGCGGTTTGCAGCTGAATGTGATGCGGCCGGGATGAGGATCAGTTCCTCCAAATCCGAGGCCATGGTCTTGAGCCGGAAAAGGGTAGCGTGCCCTCTCCGGGTCGGGGAGGAGGTCCTTACCCAAGTGGAGGAGTTTAAGTATCTCGGGATCTTGTTCACGAATGAGGGAAAACTGGAGCGTGAGATCGATAGGCGGATAGGTGCAGCGTCCGCAGTGAAGCGGGCGCTGTACCGGTCTGTCGTGGTGAAGAGAGAGCTGAGTCAAAAGGCAAAGCTCTCAATTTACCGATCGATCTACGTTCCCACCCTCATCTATGGTCATGAGCTTTGGGTTATGACCGAAAGAACAAGATCTCGGATACAAGCGGCTGAAATGAGTTTTCTCCGCAGGGTGGCTGGACTCTCCCTTAGAGATAGGGTGAGAAGCTCAGTCATCCGGGAGGGACTCGGAGTAGAGCCGCTGCTTCTCCACATCGAGAGGAGCCAGTTGAGGTGGCTCGGGCATCTGGTTAGGATGCCTCCTGGACGCCTCCCTGGTGAGGTGTTCCGGGCAGGCCTGGGAACGCCTTGGGATTCCCCCAGAGGAGCTGCTCCAAGTGGCTGGGGAGAGGGAAGTCTGGGCCTCCCTACTTAGGCTGCTACCCCCGCGACCCGACCCCGGATAAGCGGAAGAAAATGGATGGATGGATGGATAAAGCACTTTGTGTACAAAGTTAATTTAAAAAATGTGTTCTATAAATGCAGACAAGCTACAGTAATTGTGTAAAATTTGAAATTAGATCATAGCTTAACAAATAAACTTCAGTTTGTAATAAAGCCTAATTAAAGGAGAAGTTCAGAAGTTTTTACAGTGGGGTCCTGCGGAAAGGTTACGCAGAGGCAATATCTTACCTGTTGTAAATAGTTTCTTAAAGACTTCAGTTTGGAGTACTGTAATGGAGTTTAATTGTCCAGACTGATGAGCTAACGGCTAGTCTGAAGACCAAAGCAGATCATTCCTGCTTTAATACACTTCCATTATGGTTCAGACTAGATGTAAGCTCCGATCAATTAAACTTTTGTTTTCTAAACCTGACGTGGTTCTAAGAGCTGTCTACAACAGGTAAGATGTTAATTGCTCATAAATTTTCATCAGAACTTCAAACTTTATAGCAAAAAAAAAGGAAACTTTTATTCTCAGAAAGGTCGTTTCCTGCTCTCCATCTTGTCTGAACTACAAATTTACAGGAAATCTTTGTGCTTACACTTTAAAAATGGGCAGAATTTTACCATTCAGTCTGGAAAGCTCTGAGATTTTTAAACGGGAATGTGTGGGAACTCTGTTAATCCTCCTTATCAGTGGATTCTTCTATTTCTCCTCAATCTCTGAAATTACAATGGCACTGTTAGCATGAAGATTATTGTTCAATAAAAATATGATGTGTATAATTTAACACCTTTCGTACCACAGTTTACTTTATTCATTCAACCTTTATTTAGACAGATTAATCCCATTGAGTCTTGAGGACTCATTTATGTCACGATACGGTAATTTACAAGAGAGAGCTGATTTTAACAAAGAATGATGACAACAGTGACAACAATGGACAGTTATAAAAGAGACATACACATTGTTTAAAAACAAATTAAAATAAGATGGCAAAAACAGCAAGATTATAAGGTGAATGTAGAAAACTAAAACCAGGAACTTTAACACAATATGTGTGATCACTGGTCAGTGAAAGTTCTGCTGGACTTCTCATTTGGTTCTGGGCGATGAAAACAAACGGTTGGAACCTCCTTCAGTCTCACACGGCCTGACTGTGTCTTTGTGAAGTGACCTCTCTCAAAATGTGCCTGTAGAGTGATATTAGTTTATTTCCTTGCACATTTCTTTGACAGTTAAACATTTTGAGCTCTGGTTGTTTGTGCAGATTAAATTTACATCACTCAGCTTGTGTTGTTGTGATGATGGTGATGTTGCTCCTACTTGAGAAGATTTAATTAATAAACAGTGTAAAAAGTAGTAAAGTACTTTATTAAAGCTTGTTTTACATTTTACATATTTTGTATAAAATTGTTTGGTAATTTATTTTTGCACAATTAACACTTATTTTGTCACCTGTTATGATTTTAACTAGAAACTGTTTCATTTAAATTAACATTTTAATCAGTGAATTACTATTTTACAATAGTCAGGCTGCAAGCACAATCAACTCTGTTATCCAGGTACTCAGTTGCTAATAAAACAAATAGAACAATTATCTAATGTGTAGAAATGAAGACTTCATCACAGATTATCTAAGGTAAGCTGGAGCAGATCAAATGGTGGACGGTGGAGCATTCTCATGCAGAGAACATCAGAAATGGCTTCATAACAGGTGTTTCTCTGTTGTTGTTTTTTTTATGTGTGTAACATAATAAAACACTGTTGACATGGCTTTATTGATCATTGTATTGCATAGACATTTTTCTTCTAACAAATGTGTTTACAGTTTCGTTTCACTTAATGATAAATGCATCTGCCACGTCTAAAAATGATTTTAAAAACGCATAGTGTTGTGTTGTGTAGTGCTCACGCCACTAGGTGAAGGTGCTGGATAAGAAATGAAGAGGAGAACGATAGAAGGAATGATTATGACGAAGAAGCTGAAGGAAAATGTGCTCTCGGTGTATTGTAGTTCGTGTCTGTTCTGAAGCATTTAATAAAGGCACTAAGTTAAACAAGAACTAGTTTTTAATTGCTTTCAACACTACACATAGTCAGTGAAATAATCAGTAATCAGTTAAGTAATCAGTTTGTTACTGCTCAATAATTACTGAAAAACGCTGGACAAAGTAAGAAAAGTCGTTTTTTTTGTGTCATATTACGCCAGTAACTGCTCAAATTGACTGACAGCGACGAGCTGTTTGGAACGATTGAGAGCTGCATGAACCACGTGACCGCCTGTCGGCGAGTTCAAAGAGTGTCAGAACTCTCTCTCTCTATGGCTCTGGGTGGGACTGGCTGTGTTACAGGTAAGTCACCTGCAGGTGTATCTCGTATACTTTGTCTGTGCTAGATCTTGTGTCATTTGTACCAAACAATAAACCCAACTGAGCTTTCTGTTCTGGGGTACCACCAACATTCAGCTTGTGCAGGGTAGACTGCACCTCTGAAGGTGGATCAGCCTGTTCCAGGATGCTCACGTCATTGGTGTCAGATGAAATTCTCTGAACTGAACAGTTTTTGACTGTCAATCCATCATCTTCTGCTTGTTCTGAAGTCGGGTCGTGGGGAAAGCAGCTTGAGCAGGGAGGCCCAGACCCTCTTCCTGCTAACTCCAAGGTGTTCCCAGACCAACCGAGCTCAGCTCCCTCTTCACCACAACGGACCGGCGCAGAGTCCACAACACTGAAGACGCTGCACCAATCAATCTCACGCTCCATTCTCCCCTCACTCATGAACAAAACCCTGAGATACTTGAACTCCTCCACGTGAGGCAGACGCTCACCTTCGACCCGAGAAGAGCAATCCACCCTTTTCCAACTGAGGACCATGGTCTCAGAGTTGGAGGTGCTGATTCTCATCCAGGGAGCTACAATCTCTTGTCTTTGGTTTTACACCAACGTTCTCTTCAGACAAGTTCATGACCAGAACAGGAAAATCTGCTTCTCTGAGTTTGTCAAGGTTGGTACAACTACCAAACCTTCAGGCAGAAGGACATTAGAAGGTTCTAGTAGCAGTAGAGGAAATTTTGCACTGAGAGTTTGTGTTGGGGGAACACAAAATTTATTTCACTTTCAAGTGGAAGCAAACTTAAAAGCTCCAGTTTAGTAAAATCATGGCTCATGTCCCCTCTGTTTACTGCTGTCTAAACAACAAGCTAACATTTTAGCATAAACAGGTAATTGTCAGGTAATAAAAACTGGGTTTTCATTACTGAATCTAATGATGACATAATTTTTGTAAAGTTTAGGCTCTAACTTTTGATTTTCTTCTCAAGATCAGAACAAAACCAGGCAAAAAAAAATACTGTTCTCATGAACCTCCTGTTAAATTCAAATTTCTTTAGCTGACAATTATTTCACGAGACCAAAAAAAAGTGCTTTAGTAACTGCAGATGTAAAGGTGTCTGTGAAAAATGTTCAAATAGCTGAAAACACTGACAAAATGTGTTTTACTATTTTAGAAACACAGAAGAGCTTAAAGTTTTAAATGTGCCTAAAGAGTATTTTTGTTGGTGTCATAGCATCACCTTGTGGACCAAACCTTAATTTAAAGAAAAATTACAACAGATAAAATATGACGAATATAATAAAAGACAGTTGCTTTAAATTAATTTATTCTCTTATTTTATAGATTTTCAGTTCATTGACGTTTGCTGACAGATTTAATCTGATCATTACAAGTGCACACTTGAGAGCTGTATACATTTTACTAACTTAAACTTTAGTCTGCAACCACAAAATATACCTTTTAGCTGTTTTTTAATGTATCAGTTATGTATCTCTATAATGTCTTTTTCACACAGGAAATCACGTTTGAAAAATACACAAAATAAGGTTTTATTTTCAGTTTAGTTGATATTAAATAAAAACAAATCAAAAATGCCTTTGTTCCATGTGGAATCAGAGTTTGTCCTTCATTTTCTGCAATGTTTGGTTGAAGAGGAGCATCAGGAGAAGAAAAAAACATTCTGCATCAAAAAACATTTCACGACTGCAAAACCAGAGTCTGCAGTGATGACACAACTGAGTCAGTCTGATTTAATTCTGATTAACTTTTTCTCTTCAAAGTTTCACTTTTCTTCACAGGAAATAAAAAGCAATTAAAAGTCCCACCTGTGTGACACCAGAGAACAAACATAATTTTATTTCATTTAATCCTCCAGCGTATAATCTTCAGCTCTTCCTGTTTCTTTTAGTATGAAAACTTCTTGTACATTATCCTCAGCATAATTTGGGTTTCAGAGATCTGACCGTCGCCAACGGTGTCAGACCGGTTTGTGCCGGATGTTGTCTCTCTCTGTGAACTAAATATAAAAACAGTTGAAGTCATGATTTTATACACAGTGAACATTTAATTTACAGCATAATGTGTTCTATAAATGAAACATAAATACAAACTAGAGAAACTGCATTCCCTGCAGTGTGAATGCTTATTGCTCAAGAACTTGCTAAAAAAACTGCTGAAATTATAGCTAAAACATGAAATGTAGCTGAAACAGCAGAACAGCTCTGGCAGAGCTCTGCGTACGGCCTGTACGCCGCTCTACGCGCGCATTCTGTGCGCACGCGTTCGCTGGCACAGCTCTGTTTTCGTTCTCGCGTTAAATACTCGCATTTTCGCTCCAAATTCTTGTAATTTGAGCAGCTGCGCGCAGAGCGTGTACCTACGGGACAAATTGAGGTTGCTGATTGGTCATTTGCTGACACGCCTACTGAATTGATTGACAGGTCGAGTGGGAGACCCAAAAAAAGGCATGAGCTGGCTGCAGCCGCTGCGGTGTTTCTAAACTTTATATGTTAGTAAAAAGTTCTAAAAAATAAAAATAAAAACAGGGAGCCATGGTCCTGCAGCCCACAGCCCACCCGGAAATATTTAGAACGTCGCGCAGCCAGGTAGGACATGAGTTATTATTCGCTCGTGATATTCATTCATTTCAGTCATGGAGTTAACGGAGGAGGAAGCGATTACTTGACTTTTGGCAAAAAAACAAAAGAAAAGGCCAGATCAGCGATGAAGAAGGGGAATTTAATTCATTTGTGTAACGTACAAAACAGTCCGGCGCTGGGCAGTTTATTGTGAGACAACGCGCATCGCGTACGCGGTCGTAAAATTTGAGCTTTGCGCTTTCGTGCCCTGCGGGGCTACGCTTGTGCCTCTGCGTATGTACGGCGTAGTGCGGCGTACTGCATTACGCTGAGCTCTGCCGGGGGCTTACGTTTGCAAAATAAAGCAGAAAGAACACATATTTGCTGAACTAGGTTTAAATAAGCAAAAATTACCACAAAACAGGATATTAGATTTAAAAAAAGTTTAAATTAGCAAAGAATATTATAACTGAAAGGAAGCTGAAAATGCAGAAAGAATCTTAAACTACAAGAAGGAAGTGGAAAGAGGTGAAATGAGCAAAAAAAGAAAAAAAGTGGAATTGGATTTGAAAAAAGTTAACTTTATCACCAAACAGCTAAATAGTAGCTGAATATTCAGAAAAACCTGAAACTAGCAGAATAGGCTGAAAGGCGCATAAATAGTTGAAATTAGCATAAATACATTGTTTAGGCTCAAAGTAGCAGAAATTATCACGGAAAACTCGATCTGGAAATAGGCTAGCTAAAATTAGCTAAAAATGCAAGACAGCTAGCTGAATGGCTACAATAAGCTTAGCAGAACAAAGCAGAAAGAACATGTTTGCCTAATTAGACTGAAAGAAGCAGAAATGAGCACAAAAAAGTGGAAATTATCTGAAAAAAATCTTAAGTTTGCATAAAGAAACTGCTAAATAGTAGCTGAAATAGCAGAAAAAGCTTAAACTTGCAGAAATAAGCTGAAAGGAGCAAAACAAGGTGAAATTAGCAGAAACAAGTTAGAAGAAGCACTAAAATGTTGTAGTTAGAAAAGACTCTGAAATGATCAACAGATGAAAAACTGCTGAAATTAGCTGAAAGTAGCTGAAAAAAGTTAAAATTTTTACAAGGAAGCTGCAGCAGAACAAAATGTGAAAGAAGCAGAAAAAGGTTGTAAACAGTTCCAAACATCTGAGAGATGTAAAATGAGCTCAATAATGAAAGTGGCAGAAAAAGCTAAATATTTAAAAAAGCTAAAGCTGCACCAACACCAAAAGTCATAGCACCCTTCTCATGAACGAGCTGAAAGTTTGATTTATGATTTGTTGAAATAGCACAAAAATTCTGGGACGAGAAAGATAACGAAAAACATACGGAATAAAAATGGATGACAATAGTGTGATGCTTCGTGAGCGTTCACCCCATTAGATGTCACTACTACAGTCAATGCATGTCTTTAAACAAGAACTTTACTTACTTGTGTTCCTGTTTGAAACACAGCAGCTTTAATGTTTTAAAAAGAAAAAAATATCAGAGTTAGAAGACCAACATTAACACAAATAATAAACACATTTATTAAATAAATGAAAGCAGAACATCATTTTACCTTTTAGATGTAAAAAACAAGAAGAAGAATGATTGCGGCTGCTGCTACAACACAACCAGCCACCTCCCCAGTTGGAGTCCCTGACACAGAAGTTTAGAAACCTGCAACATCAGATATTTTTACCGTTTGATGTGTAAACATACAGATATAAAAGACATCCTACCTTTATTTATCCTCAGAAAGCTGTGAGAAATGATTGTCTCCTCCTCATTTCTGACTTCACACGTGTAAACTCCATCACGTGTTGAAGATAAACTCTGTAAGGTGAGGCTGCCGGACTCTGAGACCTCCTTCACCTGTTTGCTCCACTCCTCTGACACTCTGTAGTCTCCCTCAGTCTTTGTCAGGATCATCTGGCTGTGGTTGAATCTCCAGGTAACATTTGAGACGGGAACATCCGAGGAGCTGCAGGGGATTGTTTCAGTTTCTGATCCATCGATTGATGCTGAAATGAGAAATAACAAAGAAATGATCAAATATTGTATAAACCTCTCATCTACAAATGTTTGCATCTTAATCAGGAGTTGATCAACGAGAGATACAGTAAGAATAAAAAAATTAAAGTAATTAAAGTATTCAGTTTATAATTTACTGTATAATCACACGTGTAGCTTTAAGAACTTCTGTCCACAAACACAAACTGCTCCTCCCTGAGAGGAGGTGAGAGGACTGGTTCTGTTCAGGAGTCCTTCATGATACTTACTGTACTTACCACCATACACATTGCACCACTGTATAAGTTGCCTCAGTCCAAATATGTCTAATAAAGTGGAAAAAATATAAATAAGTCACTTCGCTGTATAAGTTGCATCTATTATGCATCACCGCTGACCCCCGGAAACGTGGGCTGTTGTCCCAAAAAATCGATTGGCTGCTAAATGGCGGCCGCGGGAGCATGCACAAGAGGACTTTAACAAGAATTTAACAAGATTAACACTTATAAACAATTATTTGTTTGCTTGGCATTATAGTAAAAGTGTGTCTCAGTTGAACTTTTCTTTAATAAATGCACTTCAGTGGTTAAATCAGCTGCATTTCTCCTGGACGACGAAATGCAGCTGATGTGACGTTTGCTCCAGGAGTTCCGGATTGAGACGAAGGTGGCTTTTGGCTTGGTATGGCAAGCCAAGTGTCCCATTAATAGCCACTTTTGCCTACGGTATTTATGAGACACTTGGCTTACCTTATTAGTCGACGGCCCTCTAGTGGCTGAAAATGGTAGTGTTCAATTTTTTCCATGTCACATTGAATGAAATCGTCAGATCTCAGCCAAAAATTGGGTTATAAATATGAGGAAAAAACGTTTATTTGTCGCTTTGGTGTTTAAGTCACAGGACTTGCCAATTAATGCAAAAAGTTGTGACTTATACTGTACAGCGAAAAATATGGTAACATTGTTCTTCAGTGGGTGGTGCAGGTGTGGTAAAGAACCAGAGGTTCTGGAGTTCATCAGTGATTTGTAAATCTGTCGGGATGTTTCCCAATAAAACCTGTTTACATTCATTTAGTAATAATAATAATAATAATAAACTTTATTTGTATAGCACCTTCCAACAATGCCTTGCATTGACCAAGGTGCTTAACAGGATAAAAAGATGAAAAAACTGGAACAATAAATCAATGAAAATAGAATAAGAAACAACAGCAATAAAAGAAGGCAATGGAAATAAAAAATGCTACAAACTAAAACTTTTTGAACAAGAGGAAATAAAAAGGCAATGTAGATAAAAAATGTTACATATTAAAATACCAAAAGTAATAATAGTTGCACACTGGAAGCTTATTTGAACTAGAGGAAATAAAAAGGCAATGGAAATAAAAAATGCTACATACTAAAATACCAAAAGTAATAAAAGTTACACACTGAAAGCTTTTTTGAACAAGTGTGTCTTCAGTCTGGTTTTGAACAGAGTCAGATCAGAGGTGGCACGCAGCTCAAGGGGGAGACTGTTCCAGGCTTTAGGGCCGGCAACAGAAAATGACCGGTCTCCCCATTGTTTGTACCTTGAGTGAGGCACCTCCAGCAGGTGTTGACTGGCAGATCGTAAAGCTCTGCCGGGCTGATGGGCTTTCAAAAGTTCTGAGATGTACAGAGGTGCAAGTCCATTCAGAGCTTTGAAAACAAACAGCAGCAGCTTGAACTGTATCCTGAACTGAACCGGGAGCCAGTGTAAAGAGGACAGGACAGGAGTGATGTGTTCATATTTTCGTGTGTTGGTCAAAAGGCGCGCGGCAGAGTTCTGTACAAGCTGTAATCGGGAGATGGAGGATTGATTAATACCAACATACAAAGCATTACAATAATCAAGTCTGGAGGTCACAAAGGCATGGATGGCCTTCTCCAGATCAGCACGGCTGAGAAATGACTTGACTTTGGAGAGCAGTCGGAGCTGAAAGAAGCTGGTCTTGACAACAGAACTGATCTGTTTATCAAGCTTTAAGTTGGAGTCAAGCTGCACTCCAAGATTTCTGACCACCGGGTTGAAATGGGGGAGGGGAAAACCAACACTGGGACTGGGAAGGATGTTGCTGGTGTCATCAGGTGCACCAAATAAAATGCATTCAGTTTTATCTGTGTTTAGGTGGAGGAAGTTTTGAGAGAGCCAGTGCTTAATGTCATTTAAGCAGTTGACAAGAGTGTTTGAACTGAGTGAGGGGTTGGGAGTGACTGGCAGATAGATTTGTAAATCGTCTGCATACATGTGAAAAGACAGGTTATGACGTGCAATGATTGATCCTAATGGCAGCATGTAAAGAGAGAAGAGGACTGGCCCTAGAATAGATCCCTGTGGTACGCCAGAGGTCAGAGGGGTTGATGAAGAGGAGGACAGGTCGCCTATCATGACAGAAAAAGTTCTCCCAGACAGGTAAGATTTGAACCACTCAAGCACAGCTCCCTGGAGGCCAACCTGCTGAGACAAGCGGTTGATTAGTACCTGATGGTCGACGGTGTCAAAAGCTGCTGAGAGGTCTAACATCACCAGCAGTGCAGGGTTTTTTGCATCCAGGGACAGAAGAATGTCATTCTGTACTTTGAGCAGTGCAGATTCAGTGCTGTGACGAGCTCGAAAACCTGACTGAAATTTTTCAAACAGGTTGTTGAGTTCTAGAAACGATTGAAGTTGAGTAAAAACAATCTTTTCCAGGACCTTTGATAGAAATGACAGATGTGAAACTGGTCTGAAATTAGAGAGAGCTGTAGGATCTAGGCCTGGTTTTTTGAGAAGAGGCCTGACCACAGCATGTTTGAAAGCAGATGGCACAAAACCTGAAGATAGACAGCTGTTAATGAATGACAAAACACAAGGACCAATTACATCAAAGGATTGTTTGAACATTTTAGAGGGAATGATGTCCAGAGAACAGTTAGTTGGTTTCATCTGCTGAACCACCTTGGTGAGGTTAGGCAGTGAAACCAGGTCGAACTGGTCAAAAACAGCTGTGGTTATTGCAGACGCACAAGACTGGATGGTGTTGGATGAACTGACAATGTTCTGTCTGATAGAGTCTATTTTGTTGACAAAATAGCTCTGAAAGTCATCGCAGGTAGACTGTGTGGCAGTTTTCAGAACATTGACAGATGGGTTGATGACAGACTGGAGTGTGCTGAAAAGCGTCCTCGGCCGGTTGGAGCTGGTGGAGATTAAATTGGAGAGGTACTGTGACTTGGCCTGTTTCACAGCATTATGATACTCACAGAGACAGTCTCTCAGTATTCCTTGAGATACATGAAGCCGGTCGCGCTTCCATTTTCGTTCTGCTTTTCTGCAACGTTGTCGAAGAGCTCGCGTCGTTTCGTTGAGCCATGGTGAAGGTTTGTTCTTTGAAGATGCCTGTTTGAGAGGAGCGATGGAGTCCAAGATCGTCGTGCAGGTGTGATGGAAGGAGCTGATGAAGTCCTCAGGATGTAGAGATGGGTCCAGGCTGACAGCAGAGCAGAATTCAGTGCTCTTAAAGGCATCAGTGAACTCACTTGGAGTTAATGGGGTGATAGAGCGACAGAAACGTGCTGGGAGAATAGCCTTTGGTGCAGGAGAGGTGAAAAATTCGAATAAGATGGGAAAATGGTCTGAGATACAGGTGTCCAGGATCTCCACAGCAGGTATTTGTAGGCCGTGGGAGATAATTAAATCGAGTGTATGACCCTGGCTGTGTGTGGCTCCCGAGACCGACTGTGACAGGTTGAAAGAGTCCAGGAGGTCCTGAAACTCACATCCAAGCTGATTACTTGGGCAGCAGGTGTGTACATTGAAGTCCCCACAGAAAAGCCAAGAGTCAAACTTTGGCATTAGGTCAGCCAGTAGTTCAGAAAACTCACTGAGAAAGTTTTTGTTGTATTGAGGGGGCCTATAAAAGAGGCCACACAGAATAGGTTTTGCAGATTCCAGCACAAAAATCATGTTTTCAAAACTGTTGTAATTTTTCTGAGGCAACATGCGGCACTTGAACGCCTCCTCATTGAAAACTGCAGCGAGGCCCCCCCCTTTTCCAGATCCACGCGGAGCGCTCAGATAAGAGAAGCCAGGTGGGAGGAGTTCAGAGAAGGAGCTGTTGTCTCCAACTTTCTGCCAGGTTTCCGTGATCAAAAACAGATCCAGACGATGAGTGGAGATCAAATCACTTAATATAAAAGTTTTATTTGTTATTGATCTGGCGTTAAACAGCGCTGACCGTACAGGAACACAGCCAGTTACGTCACTCTCAGCTCGAGCGAGCGGGCGGAGGTACTGTACGCAGCCTCGCTCCACCGCCCTCACGGGGGCACAAGATGGAAACTGATCGCTGGCGTCATGATTGATAGCAACAAGGCATCTGTTGCGGCGGGCAAAGGAGCGGCGGACATCAAAGACGCTGAATTCGGGAGGTAAGTCAGCCGTCGGCGTGTTGTGAGACGAGAGATACTTTTTAAACCTCACCAGAATGCCTGCCCTCGTTCCGCGTCTTCTGCGCCGCTTGTTGCGTGGCAGCGTGGTCGTGTTGCGTAGTAGGTACGCTGGTACAGACGCCAAGAAAGGTGGAGGTGGAGGAGGCTTGAAATGTCCATATTTGCCAGTAGCCGGTGTGTTGATCAGCGAGTCTTGGAGACTTAGGAGAGTTGAGCGATCATAGACCAGGAGCGAGGATGCATCGTCGATGAAAAAAAGGCAGAACACGAACAACAGTAAAAAGTGCAGGAGAGCATGTAGACGGCGTACCATCAGCAAAGGCGCCATCTTGAACTACACCTACATCCTACATCCTACATTTAGGATGCTTTTATTGTGGAAAACCATGGATTTCTTTATTTTTTAAACTTTTATCAGAGGTTTTACGTGCAGAGATCATAAGAGGGAGTCAGTGGCGAGAACGCCGAGAATGTTAAAGTTGTTTTTAGTTCCTGAATTGATTATGAGATTTAATTTTTGGTCTTCTTCTAAAATCATCAACAAGCTTTTTTTTATTTTTGGGTCTGCTTTCATGATCAAGTTATTGTTACTGTGGGATTCCAGTGTTTTCCTCCTCAGCAGTTTCCCCTTGTGGCCGGCAGGTGCTTTATGGACCACACCTGTGACCAGTCCTCTTTACAAGCCTCTGGTGTACCAAAACCTGTGAAAGTGTTCCATCCAATGCTGGAATGTTACATCCCATCCGGTGTGGTTGACAGCCCCTGGTATCTCTGCAAATCATCTATGACTAATCATTTTCCATGTGTCTTTCTAGCTGTAACCATTCTCCGGAGAAATCAGTCCTGGAACTCACCTGTGTTCTCCAAGTCCTCAAGCTGTGCTCATTCCAAGGAACCATTGCCACCTGCCTTAAACTTATTTCTAACCCATTTGGACCTCTACCTACCTGGAAACACCTGCCTACCTCTCTCCGTGGATCCACGTGGAAACATTGTAAAGAATCTCAATCAGATCCACAACATTTTGGAAATACGCTTACCTGTGGCTCTTCTTTTAGACCGTCCAGTCACCCCTGAACACCCCCCACCCGCATCTTCTGGTATAAGCTGGTGAAGCTTCTCAGTCATCCAGGACATGATAAAATCAGAACAAGCGTTCAATACAGAAACAACTGGACTTTATTTGTAACAGATGACGTTTCGCCCTTCATCCAAAGGGCTTTCTCAATTCAAAGAGCAGGCTGTGTGAGAGTGAGGTTATAACCGGCTGAGATGACCCACACACATACCTATGTAAATTGAAAGCTGAGATAACACACACACATCCTATGTAAATTGACGAATCACACATCACACCTTAACAGTAGGGGTTTCTTAAGGTCTTTGTTAGTCTAATTCACAGAAGCGGCTCCTGTGTTCTCATCAGGTGTGAACCGTCGGGGAATCAGACCTAAAGGGCCCGGTAGACCTGCGCGTATTGCCTGTACGCCTCTGTACGACGTACGTACGCTGAGGCAAAAGCGTAGCCCCGCGTAGCCCCTCAGGGCACGAACGCGCAAAGATCTTTTTTTATGACCGCGCACGCTTGTGCGGTGTCTGACCATAAACTTCCCCGGCGCCGGACTGTTTTGTATGTTACACAAATGAATTAAATTCCTCTTCTTTATCGCTGATCGGGCCTTTTCTTTTGTTTTTTTGCCAAAAGTCAAGTAATCGCTTCTTCCTCCGTTCACTCGATGACTGAAATGAATGAATTCAGGTCCTACCTGGCTGCGCAAGGTTTTAAATATTTCCTGGTGGGCTGTGGGCTGCAGGAAAAGCGCTCCCTGTTTTTATTTTTATTTCTTAGAACTTTTTATAACATATAAAGTAGAAACACCGCAGCAGAACACCGCAGCGGGCTGCAGCGGGCTGCTCATGATGAGTTCTCTGAGTTCTCTCACTGAGCTGTCAATCATTTCAGTAGGCGTGTCAGCAAGTGACCAATCAGCGACCTCAGTTTGTCCCCTCTGCGCGCAGCTGCTCACATTACAACAAGGATTTGGAGCGAAAACGCGAGCATTTAACGTGAGAAAGAAAGCAGAGCTCTGCCAGTGAACGCGTGCGCACAGAATGCGCACGTAGAGTGGCGTATAGGGAGGACGCTCAGCTTTGCCGGAGCCTTAAGGCTGCATTATAAGTTTTTGAAAGTTGGAATCTGAGGCCTCCCCCTCTGTTAAGAGAAGGCCTTTCTTTTTTAACACAAACAGCTTCTTTCACACCCCTCTCAAACCAGCTGTGTTCTCTGTCCAAAATGTGGACATTCTGGTTCTCAAATGAGTCACCTCAAGCTGTGCTCATTCCAAGGAACCATTGCCACCTTCCTGCCTTAAACTTATTTCTAACCCATCTGGACCTCTACCTACCTGGAAACACCTGCCTACCTCTCTCCGTGGATCCACATGGAAACATTGTAAGGAATCTCAATCAGATCCATAACATTTTGGAAATACAGGTGGTCCACGACTTACGACGGAGTTC
>JBBPBX010006395.1:49563-68647 GCA_038048925.1 Garcialebias charrua | reverse complement strand
CATACTTTTCTGCCACTCCAGATTTCCTCATGCAATACCACACCTCTTCTCTTGGTACCCTGTCATAAGCTTTTTCTAAATCCACAAACACACAATGGAGTTCTTTCTGACCCTCTCTGTACTTCTCTATCAACATCCTCAAAGCAAAGATGGCATCTGTGGTGCTCTTTCTTGGCATGAAACCATACTGCTGCTCACAGATAGTCACATCTTGTCTAAGTCTTGCTTCCACAACTCTCTCCCAGATCTTCATTGTGTGGCTCATCAACTTAATTCCCCTGTAGTTGCTACAACTCTGTACATCACCCTTGTTCTTAAAAATGGGAACCAGCACACTTCTTCTCCATTCTTCAGGCATTTTCTCACCCTCAAATATTCCATTAAATATTTGAGTCAAAAACCTCACTGCCATCTCTCCAAGACATTTCCAAACCTCCACTGGTATGTCATCAGGTCCTACTGCCTTCCCCTTCTTCATTCTTTTCAGAGCTTTCCGGACTTCACCCTCACTAATCTTTCCCACTTCCTGGTCCACAGTTTCTAGTACCTCCACTCTTCTTTCTCTTTCATTCTCTTCATTCATTAGCTCCTCAAAGTAATCCTTCCATCTTCCCATCACACTCTCCTCACTTGTTAGAACATTCCCATTCCCATCTTTAATAAGCCTAACCTGCTGCACATCCTTTCCAGCCTGATCCCTCTGTCTTGCCAATCGGTACAAGTCCTTCTCGCCCTCTTTAGTGTCCAGTCTCCCATATAACTCATTGTACGCCCTCTGCTTTGCCTTAGCTACTTCCCTCTTTGCTCTATGTCCCATCTCCTTATATTCCTGTCTCCTCTCTTCAGTCCTCTCACTGTCATATTTCTTCTTGGCTAATCTCTTTCTTTGGATGGCGTCCTGCACTTCACTATTCCACCACCAGGTTTCCTTATCATCTATTCTCTGTCCAGATGACACACCAAGTACCTTCCTACCTGTCTCTCTAATTACTGTTGCTGTAGTAGCCCAGTCACTTGGAAGCTCTTTCTTACCACCCAGAGCCTTTAACAGCTCGTCTCTGAATTTCTCACAACATTCTTCCTTCTTTAGCTTCCACCATTTGGTCTTCTTCTCTGGTTTTACTCGTTTTCTCTTCTTCGCAACAACAGTCATTCTACACACAACCATCCGATGCTGTCTGGCCACGCTCTCCCCTGCTACAACCTTACAGTCTCCAATCTCCCTCAGGTTTCCTCTTCTACACAGAATGTAGTCGACCTGTGTACTCCTTCCTCCACTCTTATATGTCACTCTATGTTCCTCCCTCTTTTGGAAATAGGTATTGACTATAGCCATTTCCATTCTCTTGGCAAAATCCACCACCATCTGTCCTTCCTGGTTTCTTTCCTTGACACCAAACCTACCCATCACTTCCTCATCCCCTCTGTTTCCCTCACCAACATGTCCATTCAGGTCTGCTCCAATCACCACTCTTTCCTCCCTGGGAATACTCTCTATCACTTCATCCAAATCTTTCCAAAATGTATCTTTCTCCTCCCCATCACATCCAACCTGTGGAGCATAACCACTTACTATGTTTAGCATCAGACCTTCTACTTCTACCTTTAGACACATCACCCTATCTGACACTCTCTTCACCTCTACTACATTCTTTGCCAACTCCTCCTTCAGGACCACCCCTACTCCATTTCTCTTTCTATCCACACCATGGTAAAACAGTTTGAACCCTGCTCCAATACTGCGAGCCTTGCTGCCCTTCCACTTGGTCTCTTGGACACATAAAACATCTACCTTTCTTCTCTGCATCATGTCAGCCAGCTCTCTACCTTTGCCTGTCATTGTCCCCACATTTAGAGTTGCAACCCTCAGTCCTACATTCTTCACTTTCCTCCTCTCCCTCTGTCTCCTGACACGTTTCCCTCCTCGGGGTCTTCGAGAATTCAACAACAACAATTCAAACAATTCAAACAACCAATTTCTTTAAATACCAAAAACAAAATGAACAACCCATTTAACTTCCTTTATCTCATACAATTACTCGTTAAAATCCATTCAGATATATATATTTTAACAATTTAACCTTAACCATTCTTTTAAATACAAACATTGATTTAGCTTCTTTAACAATTCTGTCTCCAAGTCATTCCATAACCTAACTCCCTGAATTATGGTAGACCTTCCCTTTAAACTAGTTCTATACTGCGGTTTCAAAAACATATCTGTCCCCTTAAGATTATAACAACGTAATCTTTTAACAAAATACATTTGGATATTTGAAGGCAGTGTATTATTCTGAGCTCTATAAAGTCATGTATTTGAAAAAATTTCAGCAGCGACCTGACGCAGGACCAAAGAGATGCATCATCCGTCAGTGGTTCATTGATGCTAGGGCAAGTTTTCAGCTAATCTCTCCGAGAATTAACTTTTCCTGGAGCTAAGATGCTTTGTTTGGTCAGAATGAGTAGCTGGGTAGCTTTCATAGAGGCTGGTGACAAAGAACTAATAGATCCAATTGAAAATTGATTATTTGCTTAGTTTATGTTTCATGACAACACAGGTTCATCCTTTGAATTTCGGAGCTGTTTTATCACACGTCAGATTTAAATGGCTTCACCAACAAACAGACAAATACAAATATTTGGGCTTTTCAGACAAGTATGGATTGAAACATGTAATGCACTTTGAACGGGCACAGCATCTGTTTTTATTAAATAATTTATTCATTTTTAGCTCTGTGTTGAAAATTAGGCAGATCATTAACATTGATGACAGAACGTTCATGAATTCCAAAAGGAATTTCATTTGTTAAGCCTCAAGAGACATTTTCACTCAGCCTGGGTCCATATTTGGCCCAGAAAAGACGTCTGTGTCCTTGTAGTGTTTTTAAATCAGTGCAGTCATTTCAGATAGATTTTTTTTCTGACTTACGACCTTGCATATAAAAGATTAACACGGTTATTTCATTGAGTGCAATTGGGCTACGGTAGTTTGGTGGTCAGTGCCGCATTTGCAGGTTCGAGCCCAGTTTGCGTCAGGAAGGGCATCCGGCGTAAAACAAGTTGTCAAATCTTTCATGTGAGTTTGCTCACTCAGGTGACCCTGGAAGAAGAGAGCAACCAAAAGAAACATACTATTTCATTGAGTGCAATCAGACAGGTCCACTTAGTCTCTCATTGATCTGTTCCAGACTGGTTTTTCGAACACACAGTCATAAATGAGACTGCAATCATTGCCAATTATTTCCAACTCTGTCACTTTATTACAAATGTCAATGCCAGAACCTTCATTTTATTTTATAGATATACTTTTTATACTTTTATACTACTATGCAAAAACTCAGGACAGTATTACACTTTTATTATTTCATTTTATGCTTATGTTTATTAAATGTTTTAGTGTTTAAATGGTTACTGTTGCACCGAAGGGACTGAGAGAAATGCAATTTCAATCCTGTGTATGTCCTGTACATAATGCAGTTTTGACAATAAAGTTGACTTTGACTTTGACTTGTACTCTAGGTTGGACTATTGCAATTGTTTGTGGGTGTCCAAATACTTCTTTAAAAAGTCTTCAGCTGATCCAAAATGCTGCTGCCAGAGTTGTAATGAGAGTTGGAGGAGAGATCATATTTCAGCTTCTCTCCATTGGCTCCCAGTCAAATTCAGAATTGAATTCAAAATCTTACTTCTAACCTACAAAGCTCTCAACAACTTATCTCCATCTTATATTTGAGATCTTATTGCTCCATATTTTCCTAACAGAGCACTTCGCTCTCAGACTGCAGGTTTATTTGTGGTTCCTAGGGTTTCCAAAAGCAGCCCCCTGAGAAAACTTCTGTTGTGACTTGGTGCTATATAAATAAACTGAATTCAACTGATTTCAATTATTATTATTATTTTTTTTTTTTTGTAAAGTCATGGATTTTTTTCTGAAAATGCTTCTCAGCTTTTTCCTCATCCTCTGTCTAAACAGAGTCAGGTGAGGTAATGGTGGGCCTGTCTGATCCAAAGCAGTGCTCCTCAGGGTGAAATGTGTGACAACCAGACTTTACTCGGGTAGACTCTGTCCCGCCTTCACCTGTCTTCCTGTCCTCCACTGTCACGTTAAACTGCCTACAGAGTACTCTCGCCTGTCTTTCATGCTTTCTCCCAAATGCTCCATCTTCCTGTCGCATTACCTTATCAGCTCGTCTCCTTTCTGTCTGTCTCTTCCTCTCCAGGTTTCCTGCCTGAATATGGAAGAAACACCTTATGTATTACCACGTGCTGTGATTTGGGCAACATCTTGTGTTTGGGCACACTCTTGTTCCCAGATACAGATGTATTCAATTTCAATAACTATTTCAAAGGACCACGATGCACTGTATGATATATGCCCAATCATTTGGAGAGCAACCTGCTCTAGATCTGGGGCCTCATGTACAAAGACTTGCGTAGATTTCTTACTGAAAAGTCACGTACGGACAAATCCAGAAAAGTGTCCACGCACAAAAAATCCAGAATTATCAAACTGTGCGTACACCGGTATCCACGCACATTCCTTATGTACAACACAATCAACGTGGAATTCAGCGCACATGAGAGAGTGGCCGACTCCGCCTTTGACACGCCTCCGTATGAATATGCAAAGTCATTCAAATATGCCATGCACGACAGGAATGTCGTCTCTGCTCCATTGCAAATCATGTCGGAACGTGGAAAAAAGAGGAACTTCACGGACTGTGAACAGGAATCACTTCTGAGTGAGGCAGAGAAGCACGGAAAAAGGTTTTATTCGGCACGCCTAGCGCAAAACATACCATCCACTTTTAAACAAGAAGTTGACCCATCTGCTCTAACATGCCTGTATAGGTTAGTGGTGAGCGCGCCCGCCCTTCGTCCCAAAGGTCGTGAGATCGACTCCCCCTTGGTACAACGTTTTTTTTTTCATTCCAGATTTAAAGAACACAGGAAAACTATTTAATAAAACAACAAGAAATAGAACAATACATGAAATGAAAGGAAGCAGACGATTTCTTGTTTTGTAAATAGTTTTCATGTGTATTTAAATCTGGAACGAAAAAAAAAAAAGAGAAACGTTGTACCATGCGAGATTCGAACTCATGACCTTTGGAACTAAAGGCAACCGCGCTACACACTGACCTAAACGTAGGCGTGTTGGTACAGCTTGGTTAACTTCTTATTTAAAGAAATCACATCTCATTGTTGTCAATATCGTTGCCACTATTTGGCGCATGCTTTTATATCCACTCATCTAATTGCGTCCATGTGGATGTAATAATTGTTAATCATGTGTGTTTGGTGGGATTTATGATTATTTTCATATCATGGACACAGTTTCTCTGAATAACCTGTAAGTGTCGCCAAAGGAACAATAACCACAGAAACGTGCGTACGCAAGCAGGGGAGCAGCCGTGGATTTGTACGTGGATGCGCAGATATTCCCGTTCATATCAGATTTGATACATACGCCACTTTGCGTGGAAAGTGACGTGCGCAATGTTTTTGTGCGCACGCATGGTTGATACATGAGGCCCCTGATCACCACTTTTCAACATTTCAACTTTCACCACCCAGTAGTTGAAAACACGTAGTATCCCTGTGCTTTTATAACAGCCCTGTTTCCTATAAAAATATTTTTTAAAGAAAATAAAAAAGACAGAAAGGGATAAGGTTAAGAAATATTAAAAGCTTAAAGTTGGTATTAAAAGGTAATGGAAATAATTTGCATTGAAAAAGTTATTCAGATAAAATGGAATTTAAAAAAATCAAGTTTAGATAATTGTGTCTGTTAGAACACCCCCTGAAAATCGTTGAGAAGATCATCGAGCGAAGGTTAACATCATGCATTACAATCTGTAACTATCAGTTTGGCTTTATGGCTGGGAAATCCACCATCGATGCGATTCCCATCATCCGGCAATTACAAGAGAAATATCTGACAAAACATCAACAATTATCACACGTTTCTGTGGACCTTGAAAAAGCTTTCGATTGAGTTCCCCGTGAAGCAATCAGCTGGAGTCTACGTCAGCAAAACGTTCCCGAATATCTTGTTCGTCTAGTCATGGCAACGTATACAAATGCCAAGACATTCATCAGCACAACAGTTGGGAATACGGATGCCTTCGACATTGGCGTCAATGTTCTCCAAGGCTCGATACTCAGCCCACTGTTATTTATCACAGTAATGGAAGAAATCAAAAAGTCGATACGCACTGGTGACATTTGGAATCTGATGTACGCGGATGATATCATTCTAACGGCCACATCAGAACAGAGCGTGGCACAACAGTTTGAAGAATGGAACGCTCAACTCGCCGACCATGGGTTCAAAATCAACATTGACAAAACAAAAGCGATGAACACTGGAGAATCCGTCGAATCCACACCCACTGGTCGTTGGCCCTGTTCAGTTTGCAAAGCTGGTGTGGGCAGCAATTCAATCATGTGTCAACAGTGCCAACAGTGGTGTCACAAACGTTGTTCAAAAATAAGTGGTCCATTGTCGAAAGCGACCAATTTCGTTTGTCCTACTTGCATCAATCCACGACAACAAGTACAACGCAACAATACAATTGGAGCCGTTGGCGTCGAAACAGTCAAGTCATTTCAATATTTAGGGAATGTGTTGGACTGTACTGGAACAGCCGAAGCTGCCGTTCGGGCACGTATACGTGTGGGGTGGAATAAATGGCATCTACTCGCTTCTATACTGATGCTGCGCGACATCCCACTACTCCTACGTTCAAGACTCTATGGCTCAGTGATACGTCCCGTGCTGTTGTATGGCGCAGAACTAAAAACAGCAGCAATATTTATTTTTCTTGATTATTCAATCCAGTCGGAATTAAACGCTTTCTCAAACTGAATTTGTTTAAAGAGCTATCTACAGGTAAGATGACAACCATTTATAATATTTCCACTGAGCACTGAAAGGTCTCAACTATCATTTGAATTGTCAGAAAGTCAGAGATTCTTTATTGTCGTTCACACCATATGTGGTACATATGATGGAACGAATAAATGTACACAGGGTCCCAATTACATCCTGATTTGTAATAGACACTGAAAGGATGCAAAGAGATACCAAATCCATCCCTGATCAGTACTCAATAACCAGAATTTTAAATATGCGTCATTGATAAATGTGTTTAAAAAAAAAACTCAACTTGAGTTCAACCAGAGTAGAGTATACTGGACTTTTTGACCTTTAGCTGTTCACAACTTGATCAACACTTTAAAATATAATTTTTACAAAATAATAAATGAAAGTGTAAATGGGAAAGGGCTGTTCATGGAGACAAGTGTACATTTCCTCGCACACTTTGCAGTCTTCCACAAATCTACAAAACATTAAAAATACTTTACTGTTAACAGCACTATTTACCCTCCTGCTGCCCATTGGCCCAAATGGCCCACGAGACAAGATGTCTCAGTTTTAAATAGGAGGTCTTTCAGTTCAAGATAAATTACAGCAAAAGTTTATTTTAAAGGACTTTCAGTTTTATATCTCTCATTTTAAAGACCGTGTAAAGTGAAATTAAATTTGTGTTTTTATTTTGTCACACGGCATAAATATGTGTTATTAATCACCCATATAAATCTGACTGATTAAAAACATTGATTTCCTTATAAAATTAAGTCTCAAAAATCATGAAAAAACTTGATTTTGCCTTGCTCTAGAACGCTGGGGGCGTGTCGCACGTGGGCGTGATTTCAGCGCTGTACTGCGCCATGTCCAGCCCCCTTCAGAGCTGAGCTGTGTGGGGAGGCATACGGGGGAAGCAGAGATCACCTGCTCTGTTTTTATCTGAGTTCTGGCTTCCAGCAGCTCCTTTTTCCAAGAGTTACGCTGTTTTTAGTGCACTAACAACTCTGGTTATGTTTTTAAAGTTGAGGACACATAACTCCGCTGTTATAATCAGCGCTATTTTAGAAGATGAGCGGACTCGCGGTCCGAACCGGTCACATCGCATGCGGGGTCTGATCGCCACACACACACACACACACACACACACACACACACACACACACACGCGCGCGCGCGACCCGGTCACATCGCATGCGGGGTCTGATCGCCTCTCACTCACACACACACACGCGCGCGCGCGACCCGGTCACATGCATGCGGGGTCTGATCGCCTCTCACTCACACACACACACCGCGCGCGCGCGACCCGGTCACATGCATGCGGGGTCTGATCGCCACACACACGCGCGCGCGGGGGGGGGGGGGCGGAGGTGCGCGGAGGTGCAGGTGGCATGTGGTCGCTCCAGCAGCACGCCAGTACTGGAGGGAGACGGTCGGTAGCGAGTGAACGGCTCCACCGAAGAACGCATTTATAACGGCTGGAGCTGCAGGGGGTGGGGCTTGTGACCGCGTGACGAAACGCGGTCACATTTAAACCACGCCTAAAAAATCCTGAAAGAGAAATGTGTTTATACACAGTTTGATCTATAACTCCAAAATTAATTGAGCTACAATTTTGAGACTTTTTACTCATTTACAAGATTACAATTACGACATTTATAATGTTTATTGAAGAAAATGTTGAAATTCACTTTACACGGTCTTTAAAGTGCATTTTAGTAAGATCTATGTCGTGTTGTTGATTATGAAAGCATAAAGACAGACAAAACATTAATTTACTGGAAAAAAATATCATAACTTTAGCAGACTACTGTTTTTCTTTTGTGTCACAATAAGTTTTAGTTTAGTTTAGTTTACTTATTCATTCGTTTTATAATAAAATACAAAACAATTTACATATATATAATTCGAAAAAGAAAAAATATATAAAATGAAAGGCAGCAGATGAAGAAAAAATCTTATTATATCTGCCCCTTATTCTCTAATAAACAATTCAAACAACCAATTTCTTTAAATACCAAAACAAAATGAACAACTCATTTAACTTCCTTTATCTCATACAATTTCTGAATTTAAACTCCATTTAGGATATATGTTTTTAACAATTTAACCTTAACCATTCTTTTAAATACAAACATTGATTTAGCTTCTTTAACATCTGTCTCCAAGTCATTCCATAACCCNCCCTTGATGTGTCATGGGCTGTCTCTCGTTCCTGTTTTTTGGTTCTCAAAATGGTGAACACTCAATGTGGTTTGAGCTCTTTAGCATAGCATTTGTCACACAAAGCTTTTAATAAAAAAATCAGTAAACAAGTTCTCAGCTTCTTTTTGCAGAGATAAACAACTTTTTACACGCAGGCTCGGGTTTCGACTGTGAATTTTGGAACTTTGACAAGACAGAGGTTTTTTCCTGAGGTCGGCCTGTTAGCTTAGCTCGTAACTTAGCTTCTCAGCTGCTTTTAACCATCCAAAAACACAATTTTGCACAGTTAAAACAGATTTTAAAGAGAAAGGGCGGGGTCAGTGAAGAGCATCGGAGTTGAGCGTTTTGTCATCCAATGTCCATTAGAAAGAGAGAGACACAAAGAAACGGTAAAGCCGATACATGAACATGAGGTTGATCATTTTCATTTATACATTGTGCGATTAATTGATTTATTGTGACAGGCCTATGACAAACCCTCATAAAATTATAAAGTCACATTGCTTTTTACTTTCTGCCTGTTCATTGTCGTGATAGCCAACTGATGCAAAAATGATCTTTTAATCTACCCATCTAAAGATTTTCTGACTAAAATCCAACTCTTTTGATAGTTTCCACTCTCTCTGTCTCTCTCTCCCCCCCCCCTCTTTCTGTCTTTGCCATCAGAGTGTCTGAGCTGGCTGCTGCAGCACCATTTACACTGTGACCAGTGTGACAACCGCAGAAGTCCGGATGGACGGACCCAATCCCAAACCTCTGTGCATTATTAATTCAGTCCCGACGCCACTCCCTCACCGTCCCGCTCCCGAAGACAAACTTCAATCAAGAAAGTGCGGTCTGGATAATAATAATAATAATAATTGTCTAATCTTGTCATCTGCGTATGTTTCCCATACACAGACGAAATTCGTCTCTGCATTTAACCCAACCACCTACCAGGCGGTGCAGTGAGCAGCCATAGAAGGCGCTCGGGGAGCTGGAGAAATATGAGCGCATGTGATGAGAATACACAAAAGCACGAGTGCTCGCACTCACACAAACACGGCCATGTGATTTCCTGACCAAAGGTTCCTGCTGGCAAATGCACGTCAGACAAATTATGACATCAGACACGGCACAAAGACCAGTCTGTCTGAGGACTGTGAGTGCTGCCAGACAGGCCAATAACATCAAGGCAGGCACACACACACACACGGCTTTTTTCTTTTCTTTTTTAAAAGCAACACCAACCATAAACTATTGGCCAATCATGCAGCTTGCTGGTGATGAACACGTTTTCTTCCCCTCTCTTCTCTTTTTCTCACATTGAGCTAATACCAGGCGTCTACCTATACCTCATTATCTCTTTCCAATCGTTTATCAAATCTGGAACACCCCTGGTGCATTAGTATATTAGCCTGGATCAGTTAATGACCTTAAAAATCTCATTTAAGGGAGCAGAGAGAAAAGCCTCTGGGACGACAAAGATAGATCTGCGGACAGAAGAATCACCATGCGGTGTATAAAACAATAACTGGGACGAAACAGCTGCTGCGTTCAGTGACGAGCGCTGCACCAGACAGTGAAGCTCAAATATACACGTCACGGATGACACAAAGTCTGAGGGAAGCTTTTAGCTATAGTGCTCAATTAGCCAAAAGACCAATTATAGCTCCCAGCAGCACTACTTAGCTGGACAATGTTAGCATGGTTTGGTTGGGTGTGGGTACAAAATCATTTGCGCAGGAAGCTAATGATGGAGCAAAAATCGTTATCCATAATGGCCGATGACATCACTCCGCTACTGCCAAGCTGACATCTTCTGGGGTTGTGATCCACTTTTAGTTGCTGCTGAAATGTCTGACCTCTCCGTTATGTTTTTAACTGTTATTGCTGTTGTTTAGGTTTAAAAAAAGGCACAAAAAAGTATTTTGAAAAAACTAGATTTTTGTTTGCTAAATTTATTGTAAAATAAATCATCACAGTGATTCGTCACAAACAGACTCTGACCTCCTTTGTCTCGGTTCATTTCATATAAGGAAGGGAAGTCTGAGATTGTTGTATGATACAATGGAAAAATTAGTTCATTAAACCCATCACATGTGAGATACACCCAGGTGGAGCAGTGGGCGGCTATGTAGGCGCCCAGGGAGCAATTGGAGATTGGGCGCCTTGCTAAGACACCACGACATGTGAGAATGGCTGGGAGTCGAACCGCAACTTTTTGGGTCTGAGGTTGGCTGCACTACCTCTACCCCACCTCAGCCCCCAGTAAGTACAAACATAGGAATGTTAGTGTTAATTTATGCTGATTAAGAATGCTTTCCCCCATTGAATATAAAAGTTTTTAGGTGCATTGAAAACAGCATCATCAAACTCGCTGATGACACAACCGTCTTTAAAGGTGAAGTCTGCAGTTTCTGTAGAACATCAGCACTTAGAAAAAATTTCAACAAGCAAAGCATTCTGATCCCTCCCCCTCAGAGCCATATATGGCTCTGCCCCCTTGTGGTCTGTTGAAATTCAAATTCAAGCTCTGTTTTTATTGGCTGATTCAAATTCAAGCTCGGTTTTTATTGGCTGGTTACAAACTTTGTTTTTATTGGCTGGAAAATGGCGGGTCACTTTTTCTTTTTAGAAATGCTTATTTACCACCTGGAGAAGCAAGGGGACAATATTTTTTTTTAAGTTTTTTTCAGAGATTACCTCTCTAACATCAATCTAGTGACAGAGTGAAGAAATATGTTAAAAATATTTTGTTAGAAAAGTTACATATAGTAGCTTTAAGGATGGGGATGAAATGGGATGAAGGGTGGTGGTAACAACATCCTTGCCTATGGGGAGGACAATGCTCTCATCCTCAACATAGACAAAAAAAGGGAAATAATGATGGACTTCAGAAACATCAAATCTGAGCTGGACTGTGAACACAGTCATGGTGAAGAAGCCCCAAAAGTAACTTTGTTTCATTAGACCGCTCAAGAAGGCCACCATGCCCTTACACAAGCTTAAGTCCCTGCAAATTACACCTGAAACTGCAAATCTGTCTCTCATCAAAGTGGTTGCATGACAAAAAATATGTCATTTTCTTCTCTGGGTAGCTTCGCCCGTCCCTTCTTGGCACAAGGCCCGTGTTTGTTAATGCAGCAAAGCACGCAGACGTTCATGACTCTTCAAGACACACTATGACGGTCAAATGACCCAAACCTCCTGGGTGGAGATTGCTGATGATGTGCAAGCAGGAGTCAGTCTGCTGAAAAGTGTGGTGCTTTATTCACGACAGATTTGTGGCCAAATGGTTGATGCAGGGAGTGAGTGGAGACCCTGATGGGATGAAACCCGTTCTGTTACATATATTGCAGCAGGAGGGGGTTCCTAAGATCTCTATGCTACTGTATGTGTTGTGGACTTTGAAAGGTGTGCGTAAAAATGACCATCCCCCAACCATGTGTCTGCAAGTTGACTGGCTTCAGATGGAGTATGCAGGCCCTTTACAGAGGGCTGGGTGAGAGCATCCTCAAAAATGGTTCTGACTTTTATACAGTTGCTAATGTGCATGCATAAAACTGAGCACCGCTGCCCCAAATAGTTTCAAAGCTATGTCTTTAACAATGGCTTTTTATTGACTGTTATATACAAACATATTACTAGATTAGCTTTATTGTTAAAAAACAGTTCAAGACAAAATCAACTGGGAAAAAAGGGTTGTAGGCTTCGTAGGCAAAAACAACTGGACTTTATTTGTAACAGAAGACATTTTGCTTCTCATCCAAGGAGCTTTCTCAGTTTAAAGAACAGAGAGTGTGGGGTTCGAGTTATAAAGCTGAGCTAAGCTAAGTACATATACCCTAGATATATACTACATATACATACATTTACAGATGCAGTGGTTCATTGAGTGTAGAACCACTAGACTGAGGAACAGCTTCTACCCTGAAGCTTTTAGACTCATGAATCTCTAACCAGGAACAGTGATAACACTGTGAAAAGAAAATCACTGTAATGCCACTTGGTTGTTGATATATGCTGCTGACTATCCATGCTGCTGATCTCGTGCTGCTGATATATGTCATGCTGCTGTGTTCATTCGTACTCATCTGCTCACACAGACTCGTGTTCGTACTGCTGCTGTTCGGCGTATTGTTTATGTACTATCAGTGCTTAGTGTTTTCTTAGTTCATATATTAGATCTTATTACTATTTTTATTTTGCAATTTATACTTTTATTGGATGTAACTGGGACCCTGTGTACACAATTTTGTTCCACCACATGTAGTATGATGCAAATGGCAATAAAGAAACCTTGACCTTGACCTTGAGATGAGGATTGCCCTTTCAATCGTCACATTAGGGGTTCGTTAGGGTCTTTGTTAGTCTGACACACAGAGGAGCCACTCTGGTGACATGGATGAAATTCCTGATAGGTGTGAAACTGTCTGGGTATCAGATCTAAAGCTGAATTATACATTTCTGAAAGTTTTTTTGTGTGTGTGATGGCCTCCCTTCTCCCCTTACAGCCATCCTCTCCACACCATTATTATGAAATATTTATTCTAGTAATTATCTAGTGGAGTTTTGTTAACAAAAATTGGATAGAAATAAAGGAAAGACAGAAAGTAAGACTACAAAATATACCGGTAAGAAATATACACAAAGAGAGCACAAGGCAAAACACCCGACCGCTGTCTGTGCACCTGCAAAGAACATGACAAAACACCACAACAAAATACATACCGGTATGTATAAAGAACTTAGAATATTCATGGCTTTGCAGTAAACTTCTATAACTATATACTGTATACCCATACCTACCCATATATACATACATACAAACACATGCATATACATTCACATACACATCTACATATCTATATACGATACCTGCATATGCATCCCTGCATCTATTTGTGTGTGGTTGAGAGCATGCATAAGTGCATAAAGCTTCTCCAATAGAACATTTAATAGGGATTGTGAAGCAGCAGAGACCTGACCCCCAAGACCCGAGGCAGACAAAGGGGGGACCAGAGCCCAAGACCCCAAGTGGGACCCCGAGTGCGGAGCCCCCGCAGGGCCACCCACACAGGACAAACCACTCACTACCCCCCAGATCGGACCATAGGGGAGAACCGGAAAAGCCCCACCAGCGACCACACGCAGTGATCCCCCGGGGCCAATAGCATCAAAATCATAGGCCCCCGCCGGAACCCGCTGCCCCGAGACAGATCCAGGCCTGGGCACAGAGGCCCGGGCCCCGAGGACCACCTCCCAGGCCAGGTTTTTGAAATATGAGACCACCTCCTCTGTTTAAAGATGGCGCCTCTCGTTTTATATAAATAGCTTCTTTCACCCCCCTCTAGCTTTATTTATTATTATTATTTATTTTTTTTGAGAGTGTGACATGGAATGTTGCTGGGTGTCTGAATGACTGCAGAGCACCACTGAAACACAGTTAGATATGAACACTTTAGGCTATTTCAACAAACCAAAAGTGAGCACGAAACGATTTAGACCACATTGCATCACAAAATACTGACCTTGACACTGTAGTAACTGTAAAAAGGTCATTCACTGTCTGGTATGGCAGAAAGAAAGGCTCTGCAGACAGTGATCAAAGCTGCTGAGAAAACAATCAGAGCTGAACCTTTACCCATGGACATGTA
This sequence comes from Garcialebias charrua, assembly GCA_038048925.1. NCBI lineage: Eukaryota > Metazoa > Chordata > Actinopteri > Cyprinodontiformes > Rivulidae > Garcialebias > Garcialebias charrua. Next base: position 53,929 of record JBBPBX010006395.1, on the reverse strand, counting down.
CTGTATACACCCAACTCTGTCAGAAAACAGCCAATAACATCATCAGATACACACATCACCTAGCTCCTTCTCTTTTAGGATCCAAACACACAACTTACATTTTGAGGAAAAGTAGAGTGGACAGCATGGTCATGCAGAAAACATTTTACCCGCCAAGGTGAGACCGATGGCGAAAAACAAAATAAGGATTTGTGTGTGAAATAACAGCTGTGCGCAGTCACTCACTGGAGCAGTTCGCAGTCGAGTGTGAAGCGGCTGGGATGAGAATCAGCACCTCCAAATCTGAGGCCGTGGTCCTCAACCGGAAAAGGGTGGACTGTGCTCTCTTCAGGCTGAGGTTCTGCCTCAAGTGGAGGAGTTCAAGTATCTCGGGGTTTTGTTCACTAGTGAGGGAAAAATGGAGCGTGGGATTGACAGACGGATTGGTGCAACATCTGCAGCATTGTGGACTCTGTACCGGTCCGCTGTGGTGAAGGGAGAGCTGAGCTGTAAGGCAAAGCTCTCTGTTTACTGGTCCATCTACATTCCTACCCTCACCTATAGCTACAAACTCTGGGTAGTGACCGAAAGAATGAGATCATGGATACAGGCGGTTGAAATGAATTTTTTCCACAGGGTAGCAGGACTCTCCTTTAGAGATAGGGTGAGAAGTTCAGTTATCAAGGAGAGACTTGGAGTAGAACCGCTGCTCCTCCCCAGTGAGAGGAGCCAGTTGAGGTGGTTCGGGCATCTGATAAGGATGCTCCAGTACACCTCCCTAGGGAGGTGCTTTGGGCATGTCCAACTGGGAGGAGACACCGGGGAAGACCCAGGATAAGATGGAGAGACTATAGCCCCTTTTCCACCGGTCGGCTCGGGTCGGATGTTACGTCATATGTCTCTTGATTGGCCTGGGAACACCTTGGAGTTCCGCCAGAAGAGCTGGAAGAGGTGGCTGTGGAAAGAGATGCCTGGATCTCCTTGCTCAAGCTGCTGGCCCCGAGACCCGACTTCGGAACAAGCAGAAGACAATGGTTGGATGGATGGATGGGTGGATGGATAACAGCTGTGTGCAGTATCTGAAATTATGTTGTTGTTTTGTAAAGGTTGCATTTTGAATATTTAAACTTTTTCTTGCACGCACTGCCTCAAATGCTTTGCACAACAAATTCCTACGCGTTTCAACACCTGATGTACTTCACCACTGACTGTGATTACACAAATCCAGTTTTAGGCTCCAAACTGCTCCATGAACACAGAGGTTGCACCCTCTGAGTCACTTACAGGATGGACACTTGAGAAATAATTGTTATCACAACACTGTGATTAAGTCGGCCTCCTGTTCCAGTTCCTTACACAACGTGTGATCCATAGGACAGGGGCAGATGCTGGAATTGGGCCACAGTACGTAGGCCTGAGCATCATGTGATTATTAGACACAGAGTATGGAGGGATGCTCTACTGCCTGCTCTGAAAGTTATCAGAGCGGTCAGCACAAAGCTTTGAAAAACAAAGATGGCAAAGGCTAAAAGGGATTAAACATATATTTTTTAAGCGGGAGTGGTGGCGAAGAGGCTAGAGAAGGTGGGCCTGTGATCGGAAGATCGCCGGTTCAAGCCCCGGTACAGACAACATCAAAAAATGCCGGTGGACAAGGTGAAACACCCACACCTGCCTCCACCCTCATTCACCCCACTCTGGGCCCCTGAGCAAGGCCCTTAACCCCCACCACTTGCTCCCTAAAACAGGTCTCTCTTGAAAATGAGTACAGTACTTGTAGCTCAATGAGACTACCTGGATAAATAAAGGGTAAATGAAATATATATATATTGTCCGAGTCAGCAGCAGTCTTATTTCTTTAATCTTTGCCGACTGTATTCCTTTCCCTGACCTGCCAGCCACCACACAACAAAACTTTTCCCATTTTCCTTCTGCTTGTAAAGTCTGCTTTAAAGAAAGTATGAAAAAAAGCTAAAACGAAAAATAATAATAATAAAAAAAAAAGATCTTTGTAGTGAGTTTTCCCTCACTGGCAGCTGCTGTAGAGGAGGTGAGTGCTGCTGTGGGTCCAGCGAGAACGTCACTGTGGAGTTGAGCAAGGCAGTGTCTAATTAGCTTTAACCTCATTAGATCTACAACACCGCCTCCCCTCAGACAGAAAACACACACACTGACCGTCACATACACACTCGCATGTAAAAACAAAGGAGAGAGGCGGTGAGTCCACCCCACACCCCCGGAGATTTGACCCTTCTCCCTTCTTTCTCTTCCAATTAACCCTCTTCCCCTGTCTTCTATCCGTTCATCGTTTTCTTGCTGCCTTTATCCGAGCTACAGTTCTCTAGTCACAATCTTCAAAGTTTAGTCCAATTCAGTTTTATCTCTCATTCACGACTTTGGCTGGGGAGGCAGGCGCAGAGCAGACCTATTTAAAACCGCCTGAGTGGAGGAAGAGTAAGTGACTTCAACAGCTTTTAGGCCTAATTATTTTCCGCTCTACGTTGTTACTCATACGCTGCAGATGTATGGCTGCAGGAAAACGTTTATGTTTGTAATGCTTCTTTATCCGTTGGTCCATATTCATGAGTGTCACCTGTTTTGCAGCCACAGTCAATGAGCGTTTGTCAAGAAAAGACGGATAAACGTTAGTTAGAGCAGGGGTTCCCAAACTTTTTCATGGCACCCCCCAAACAGCATTAGCTTCTGGCCGAGGTCCCTCTTGCAAACCCGCCAACATTGCTACAAAATATGTAAAGAAACGTCAACTTTTAGAGTGTTTTAACATTTATTCACTATATTTTATTAATTATTACAGCTGCTGAGCATAATATATTAACTGACATGTTTTACACACTGTATTATATTCCCATTCAAATGGCGCTGACGTTTTGAAGGTTCTAAACACTCGTTTGCGAGGGTCTCCAGACAGAGAACATATTTTGGGCAATCATGGCCGTTTTTTTAGGGGAGTGGTGGCGCTGAGGTTGGAGAAGGTGAGCTTGTGATTGGAAGATCCCAAGCCCCGGTACTGACAACATAAAAAAAAATGTGGGTGGGATAAGTGAAGCAGTCACACCTGTCTCCACCCTCATTTGCCCCACTCTGCGCCATTGAACAAGGCCCGGTCACCCTAGATATCAGCTCTCTGCTCCACACAGAGAGCTGTGGTAGCTCGGTGGTCTGTGGTTGTATCAGGAAGGGCATCTGGCGTAAAAACAATTGCCAAGTCTTCATGCGACTTAGTTTGCTGTGGCGACCCCTGATGAAGAGAGAAGCCAAAAAAAATAGGCCATTTTTCTGTATGACTGTAAAGCCACACTTAATGTATGCTTCCTCATATCTTCAAATTTTAGCTGGCCACGAGTTCTTTTTTATTTTTTTGGCAGCAGTTTCCACCACAGCAGGGCTGCTGGTCTAGCCTGGCCCTCGCCATTCCTACGCAGCTCCGCTCAATTCTCATTTCCCTTCACTGCTGGGTCTGGGACTTCTCCCATCCACAAGGATATCTCCGGTAGATTTTTGACCGGACCAATCAGAGAACAGAAGGCGGAGTTTTGAACGACGTCGACTGACGTCGTCATTCAAAATGGCTGCCGCCACGAAGGAATTTTCAATAAAACAAGGTAAAAAACTATTATTTCTCTGCTGATAAAAAATATATTTCTTAGCTGACGTTATATCAGAAGTGTTCCTGAGCAATCAGAGAGCAGAAGGCGGAGTTTTGAACGACGTCGACTGACGTCGTCATTCAAAATGGCTGCCGCCACGAAGGAATTTTCAATAAAACAAGGTAAAAAACTATTATTTCTCTGCTGATAAAAAATATATTTCTTAGCTGACGTTATATCAGAAGTGTTCCTGAGCTTAACAGTTCCTAAATCAATTCACGAAATGGTCAAATCTGCTGGATTTAAATAGTTTCGGTTTGACATTTTCCAAACAGCCTCGGGTGCGCTACGAAAATAAATGATAAAAAATCGAATTTTATCTCAAATGTTTCATCTAGGCCAACAGTCAGTAAATTAGAGACATATAATTACACACTGGTAGCAGAAAAAATATCCACCGAGTGGTTTCTGAGCTTTTTATCTGAATAGCCTGGACCTCGCCAGGCTAAACTAACAAAACTCCGCCTTCTGTTCTCTGATTGGTCCATTCAAAAATCTAACGGAGAAATCGCTGTCTATGGGAGAGATGCCAGACCCTAGTCCAAAGCGAAGTGAAGGACATGGGTCTGGTTTCAACCAGGCTACTGCTGGTCAGTTCCTTCTGTCTTTTTAGAAACGTCTTCATTTTGTCCTTGCTATGCTTAAAGAGTAAAGCAGCTTGATACATTTGACTGGCAGCCAATCAGAAAGATGAGCATGGTGAAAAATATTTCAATATA
>JBBPBX010006395.1:0-48842 GCA_038048925.1 Garcialebias charrua | reverse complement strand
TATACATTTTTGTCTTCTTCTCTTCAGTTTTCTGGTTCCCTACCACCCCCTGGTGGCCCCCCAGGGAGCTGCAGCCTCCACTTTGAAAAACACTGATGCTCACGTGATTTCTATTTGAAGACTAGAGTTCTTATTGAACACCTTTTTTTGATTTTGTTTTTGAAGACTAGAGAAAGTTAAATTTTAGTTTAAAAAAAGAGAAAAAAAGGAAAAGACAAAACAATGTCCTTGCAAATGAACTAAAGCTGACAAATGCCATCAGCTGCTTTTGATTTGTGCCACAATCTTTAACAAATACCCAAAGTGATTGGAAAATGAAAACAAAAGACGCTTCTGGCAAAAGGCGAAGGAAGACGCTGCCCTCGGTGACTGAAAACTGTATTTGTGGAGACAAACAGCAGACACAGATGCTCAAGAGCACGCCAAATGATTAACGTGCCTCTTTGATATAATGACCTGCGGAGAAATTCAGTATAAAATGTCTTATTTTTCCTTTTCCCCTCCTGATGAAACGAGTCAGGATCAGATAGCGCAGCGTCAGAGGGCTGGAATGTTTTATTGAGTTTTTACTTCTGATGAATCACAGGGGGACGTGGCAGATAATCACAAGACCGCACCCTGAAGCTCCCAAGAAAGAGAAAAGAGAAAAATTTTCAGACATCTTTTCTTTCACAGATACAAATGCATACACTCCAATTATCTTCCTACAAAGCCTGCCACTGTAGCGAGTGTCAGGGCCTCGAGGTTGAAGCAGATAAGAGAGGATTAGCATCCATTACCCCATAAAGTAATGATAAACCCACCACAAGCACTCACACTGGAAGAGTAGGCTTTTCTTTCTACCTCCACTGTACAATGTTTCCTATGCCACAACACGGAGCTAAAGGAGTATGGATAACTACAGTTTCGTATCACCAGCAAGATGTAAAATAGTCAAATTCTTGTCTTAGATTTTAAATAATGGGACAAAAAAAGACAAATTTAGTACTCCCATCATCACCTTTCGAAAAAAAATGTGGTTTTCCTAAAAGTTTCATGACAGCAACCTTGACTTTGTGACTGCAAAACAGTTCTCAGCAGAGACATTTCCACAAAAGAGCCAGACAACACCTTCTGTGCCATTTAAAGGTGTTTTCTTAGTATATTATTCATAAAAACATGACAGTGGTTAGTGAGGTTGGTGACTAACGCACACACCGAGTGCATCAATGGCTGACGGCCCGCCTCCACGCAGCACCTTCTGGCTGCACGCTCATCCACATTGATCCAGATCGATCAAAAAGGGGCTTGTCCCACTTCAGCAAGGAGTGAGAAATCAGTGGACAATTGATCTCTTACCTGCTGTAGATGTCTCTTTGATATGTCTCAGTTTGAAGAAATGGATTTTAAGAATGACTGGACGGGCGAGCTAACGGGCTTTCAAAACCCACGTCAATAATGTCATTACGAAACAATTCTAATAAAAAAAAGATCAGAGCAGTTCATGCAAACAACATTTTATAAATTTTCACATTGTTTAGTTTCACTTTTTTTTGTTTGTAAAACCATTGTACTATTTTTGTTGGAAGTGCCAAAGGCTGCTCTGAACGTGCTTCAGCTAACTGCTGCGCTCACTGTTTGCACTCATATCCAGAAGTCTATAAAACCTGCAGTGTGCTGCTCTGAAATTGATTGTGACTGTGCGTTTTTAAAAGTCATAAATTGGTCTTTGCAACCACTTTTGCAATTGTAGTTGGATGAAGACGGCAGCAGTTTCTCTTTGAGCTTAAATATGAACCAACCTTGGACCGAGTGTGAGCTCTTCAATCTGTTCAGACTTGAACTCTGTTTTGTCAAACAAAGTCCATTCAAATAACTATCTACAACAGGTAAGACGTTTTTTTTTGCACATAACCTTTCCACAGAACCCCACTTTTAAAGATCTGAACTATTACTTTGAGTTGTGTTTTGACTGTATTGTCCAGTGTGGACTCCACATCTGCACTGATGTGGTGACGGAGAGCAGACACCAACACAGCATCACTGCTGCACCCTTTGGACCGAGCCTGACATCACTGTGACCGACCTGCAGCCCTTTGAGGATTCACTAACCATAACAAGCCCTCCACCCTGCACTCTAACCACAGAGCAATATTAAGGGCAATGATCAATCTGGGATATTTATAACTGATAAGTGACACGACTGTCATTTACTTTCACACTCTGCCCCTCTATCCATCCATATGGCGCATATCAACAATTTCTTCCTCGCCATCTGCTCATCACTGTCCATGTCACATGTCTTCACACACCCATCTATCGCTCTTTCACCGTGAACCACACTTTTAATCTCCGTCACGCCATTGCTGAACAATCTGTTTCACAGTGCTGTTAATCTGCTCGGGGTCTCTGAGGGGATCGTGTTCTTTGCTTCGTATCTAATATCCTGATAAGGCAATTAAGCATGCCGGCATTTCTGCAAACAGCGTTAGCTCATCGGGTCATTTTACAGCTCCTCGGCTGAAGACGTGCACGAGTCAGGGTGGTGGCAACAAGTGGTTACTCAAGGTGTGATTTGGGGGTTAATGGTGTATCAAGGGGTCCAAGAACAATGTGGAAGTGGGAAGAAAATGGGTCAATATTGTGTGGAGGCAAAGTGCTGCAACATTTTGTTGTTAACACTTTTTTACACTGTTTGACTTCTCTTTCGTAAACCAATGCAGAGATTTATCGTCGATGACTGAGTTTTATCAGCTCTCCAAAGGTGGCTCTGTCGGTACCGTATGTTGTATTTTTCACATAATCGTACTGGTACGCTTTGTTTTCACCGTACGGTGAGTTTTAGACTGATCACCTAACCATCAGCTGTGAGATTTACTTCCTGCGTGACTCAGCTGTGACACGTCCATCAATCAGACAGTCCCCAGTTTCACGTCCAGACCCTCATTTCAGATCAGCCACAACATGGATTGTGTTTGCAGTGTCTTGGTGTTGATTTCAGGCACTTAATAGCTGAACTCTACTTGATTTTAGTTTGTTAAATATAGTTGGCCCTAGTTGGCGATCTAGTCGCACGAAGATTTGGCAGTTGTTTTTACGCCGGATGCCCTTCCTGACACAACCACAGACCACCGAGCAACCACAGCCCTCTGTGTGGAGCAGAGAGCTGATATCTAGGGTTCCCGGGGGAGCAGATGGTGTGGGTTAAGGGCCTTGCTATACTTAACAAACTATACTAAGTGTTGCAAGACACTTAACCCGGAGTTGCTCCCAGTAGGTCTGGATGGCCCCTCCCTGGGCTGCCACCTTACCGTGGTGGAGGGGTTTGAGTGTCTCAATGATCCTAGGAGCTATGCTGTCAGGGGCTTCATGCCCCTAGAAGGGTCACCCAAGGCAGACAGGTCCTAGGTGAGGGATCAGACAAAGTGCAGCCCAAAAACCCCTATGATGAGTACAATTAATGGACTAAGTTTTCCCTCGCCCGGACGCGGGTCACCGGGGCCCCACTCTGGAGCCAGGCCCGGAGGTGGGGCACGCTGGCGAGCGCCTGGTGGCCGGGCTTTTACCCATGGAGCCCGGCCGGGCACAGCCCGAAGAGGAGACGTGGGTCCCCCTTCCCATGGGCTCACCACCTGTGGGAGGGGCCAAAGGGGTCGGGTGCAATGTGAGATGGGTGGCGGCCGAGGGCGGGGACCCTGGCGGTCTGATCCTCGGCTACAGAAGCTGGCCATTGGGACATGGAATGTCACCTCTCTGGTGGGGAAGGAGCCTGAGCTAGTGTGTGAGGTTGAGAGGTTCCGGCTAGAAATAGTCGGACTCACCTCAACGCATGGCTCTGGCTCTGGAACCAGTTTCCTTGAGAGGGGTTGGACACTCTTCCACTCTGGAGTTGCCCCTGGTGAGAGGCGCCGAGCAGGAGTGGGCATACTGGTTGCCCCCCATCTTGGTGCCTGTACGTTGGGGTTCACCCCGGTGAACGAGAGGGTAGCCTCCCTTCGCCTACGTGTGGGGGGACGGGCTCTGACTGTTGTTTGTGCCTATGCACCAAACGGCAGCTCAGACTACCCACCCTTTTTGGAGTCCTTGGAGGGGGTATTGGAGAGTGCGCCTCCTGGGGACTCCCTTGTTCTACTGGGGGACTTCAACGCTCACGTGGGCAATGACAGTGAGACCTGGAGGGGTGTGGTTGGGAGGAACGGCCCCCCTGATCTGAACCAGAGTGGTGTTCTGTTATTGGACTTCTGTGCTCGTCATGGATTGTCCATAACGAACACCATGTTTAAGCATAAGGGTGTCCATATGTGCTCTTGGCACCAGGACACCCTAGGTCGCAGTTCGATGATCGACTTTGTTGTCGTCTCATCTGATCTGCGGCCGCATGTCTTGGACACTCGGGTGAGGAGAGGGGCGGAGCTGTCTACTGACCACTACCTGGTGGTGAGTTTGCTCCGATGGTGGGGGAGGATGCCGGTCAGACCTGGCAGACCCAAACGTATCGTGAGGGTCTGCTGGGAACGTCTGGCAGAGTCTCCCGTAAGACGGAGCTTTAACTCCCACCTCCGGGAGAGCTTTGAACACGTTCCGAGGGAGGCGGGGGACATGGAGTCCGAGTGGGCCGTGTTCCGCGCCTCTATTGTCGAGGCAGCTTATCGGAGCTGTGGCCGCAAGGTTGTTGGTGCCTGTCGAGGTGGCAACCCTCGAACCCGGTGGTGGACACCGGCAGTGAGGGATGCTGTCAGGCTGAAGAAGGAGTCCTATTGGGCCTTTTTGGCTTGTGGGACCCCGGAAGCAGCTGATAGGTACCGGCAGTCCAAGCGGCATGCGGCTCGGGTGGTTGCTGAGGCAAAAACTCGGGCGTGGGAGGAGTTCGGAGAGGCCATGGAGAATGACTTCCGTACGGCTTCGAGGCGATTCTGGTCCACCATCCGGCGTCTCAGGGGGGGAAAGAGGTACGAGACCAACACCATTTATGGTGGAGGTGGCGTGCTGCTGACCTCAACTCGGGATGTTGTGAGTCGGTGGGCGGAATACTTCGAAGACCTCCTCAATCCTACTGGCACGTCTTCCACTGAGGAAGCAGAGCCTGGGGACTTTGGGTCGGGTTCTCCGATCTCTGGTGCTGAGGTCGCCGAGGTGGTTAAAAAGCTCCGCGGTGGCAAGGCTCCGGGGGTGGATGAGATTCGCCCGGAGTTCCTTAGGGCTCTGGATGTTGTAGGGTTGTGTTGGCTTACGCGACTCTGCAATATCGCGTGGACATCGGGGGCAGTTCCCTTGGATTGGCAGACTGGGGTGGTGGTTCCCCTATTTAAAAAGGGGGACCGTAGGGTGTGTTCCAACTATAGGGGGATCACACTCTTAAGCCTCCCTGGTAAGGTCTATTCAGGGGTTCTGGAGAGGAGGGTCCGTCGGATAGTCGAACCTCGGATTCAGGAGGAGCAGTGTGGTTTTCGTCCTGGTCGTGGAACACTGGACCAGCTCTACACCCTCAGCAGGGTCCTGGAGGGTGCGTGGGAGTTTGCCCAACCAGTTTACATGTGTTTTGTGGACTTGGAGAAGGCATTCGACCGCGTCCCTCGGGGGGTTCTGTGGGGGGTACTCCGGGAGTATGGGGTACCAGGCCCTTTGATAAGGGCTGTTAGGTCCCTGTACGACCGGTGTCAGAGCTTGGTCCGCATTGCTGGCAGTAAGTCAGGCTCGTTTCCGGTGAGAGTTGGACTCCGCCAAGGTTGCCCTTTGTCACCGATTCTGTTCATAACTTTTATGGACAGAATTTCTAGGCGCAGCCAAGGTGTTGAGAGGATCCGTTTTGGTGGCCTTAGAATCGCTTCTCTGTTTTTTGCAGATGATGTGGTCCTATTGACTTCATCAGGTCGTGATCTACAACTTTCGCTGGAGCAGTTTGTAGTCAAGTGTGACACGGTCGGGATGAAGACCAGCTCCTCCAAATCCGAGACCATGGTCTTGAGCCGAAAAAGGGTAGCGTGCCCTCTCCGGGTCGGGGAGGAGGTCCTGCCCCAAGTGGAGGAGTTTATGTATCTTGGGGTCTTGTTCACGAATGAGGGAAAACTGGAGCGTGAGATCGATAGACGGATAGGTGCAGCGTCTGCAGTGAAGTGGGCGTTGTACCGGTCTGTCGTGGTGAAGAGAGAGCTGAGTCGAAAGGCAAAGCTCTCAATTTACCGATCGATCTACGTTCCCACCCTCATCTATGGTCACGAGCTTTGGGTTGTGACCGAAAGAACAAGATCTCGGATACAAGCGGCTGAAAAGAGTTTTCTCCGCAGGGTGTCTGGACTCTCCCTTATGGCGGGTTCTCACCAAACGCGTTTAGCGCCGCCGAAGCAGCCACTCTACATTGAAAGTCTATGTGGCCGAGCATCTTGACGCGGCGCGTCTTCAGCAGTTCAAGCAGCGCGGCAGTGAGCGGCAGCTGTTTTCCGCGCCCTCGTCGCGTCCAAGCAGCGACTGCCGGAGTTCTTTTAAAAGAACTTTGACCTATTTCGGCTGCTCGCCGCGTCGCAGCAACCAATCGGGAGAGCCTCTGCTATTTGATGACGCAACAACAACAGGACTTTTTTGGACTTTTCAAACTTACCCAACGAGCCTCCATCAAGAAACCAGCCTCCGGTAAGAAACTTGGCATTTTTTACAGTTGCCGCTCTCCGCTTGATCATACGATCACCCCAAACATAAAAAAAAAACATTTTAATCTCAACAAAGACTTTCGGAGCTGCAGTTCGGCTCATAGAAAACCCACTCAAGTAGTAACGGGGCTCACGTACAGCTGATCTTATCTGCCCGGTTTACAAGAAACAAAACAAACCCGACGGAAAAGGAGCCAGACGCTGCTCCCACTGCGCGTCATCAGACGCGTTCGATGTGAACAGACATCTGTTGACAAGCAGCCAACACAGTGCGTTAGGAGCTTTTTTGCAGCGCGAAAAGCGTTCGGTGGGAACCCGGCATAGAGATAGGGTGAGAAGCTCAGTCATCCGGGAGGGACTCGGAGTAGAGCCGCTGCTTCTCCACATCGAGAGGAGCCAGTTGAGGTGGCTCGGGCATCTGGTTAGGATGCCTCCTGGACGCCTCCCTGGTGAGGTGTTCCGGGCATGTCCCACCGGGAGGAGACCCAGAGGAAGACCCAGGACACGCTGGAGGGACTATGTTTCTCGGCTGGCCTGGGAACGCCTTGGGATTCCCCCGGAGGAGCTGCTCCAAGTGGCTGGGGAGAGGGAAGTCTGGGCCTCCCTACTTAGGCTGCTACCCTGCGACCCGACCCCGGATAAGCGGAAGAGAATGGATTGATGGATGGATAAAACAACTTTTCAAAATGAGCAATACTAAGTTTAACACAATATTTTGGCAATAAATCGATAAAATAAAAGAAATAAATACACATTTTATTTTTTTTATTTAATAAAACATTGTTTATGAAGCTTTTAATGTTTTGGATCTACAGTAATTTAGAACACCTTCTCCATCAAAATTAGTAAATTTTGTCCTTTTCTCCAAAATGTTGTTTACACTGAGTAAAACAAAAAAGCTTTATATTATGTATTAATTTATTAATTTATTTATTTGTTTATTTATTATTTATCCTTTCATCTTCAAGGTTTTGGCCCACATCTGAAAATGTTTGGACACCCCTGGCTTAAATAAATAATTAAAAGCCCTAAATTAATTAAATCCATGCCCATGAGTGGATGTAAACTTCTGATCATGTGTATAAATATCAAATGTCAATTCTAATATTCTTGTCAAACAAAACAAAACTTCTGCTTTGTTTGGAAAAAAGCCACAATTTAATGCAATATTTCTAAAAGTTAATATTTATAAAACTAAACTGTTGCCACAATAGTAACTTGTTATCACATAAACATCTATAATCTCACTATACAAATTTCCCTAAATCTTAATATGAAATAAGTTGTCTTTATTTTACTGAAATTCACACAGATGATCGAGTTTGCTGACTTTTTACCTGTTTGATGAACAGTTCTCTGTAAAGTTGTAAACTCTGTGACGTTCTCTACCGCCCCCTGCAGGTGAGTCTTGTCTGAAGAACGGCCAAAGCCCGGGCTCCGTCTCCACGCAGCACAGCTCTCCACGCAGTGACTTCACTTATGGAAACGGTGCAACCCAGGCTCCTGGCCCCAGCATGGGCAACGCCACTTCTGTTTCAGACGGGACGTCAAACGCCAACGCGCAACCGAGCGATGTCGCCATCAGCCGAAAGGAGAGCGAAGGCTTCGGCTTTGTCATAATCAGCTCGCTGAACCGACCAGAAACGGCTACAACTAACAGTGAGTCCAGTCATTGTTATGGAGACACATAGATGCTTGTCTACGATCAGTCATCCTCTACTCTGCCTAACAGCTGTTTCAGGTGATAAACCGCGTCATCCTCATAGATGCGTGTAAATACCAAGTATGATACGTTCCTAACTTTACCAGACAAGGTAGTTAAAGTCATGGCTGAATAAAAAGTGAAGCATCTCTCGGTCTAGTTCGTCAATTATACATATCCTCCCACAGCACGTCAGTCACACACATCTCTACTATGCTGCTGTGAGCATCAGTGCTTCGCCCACACACAAAAAAATTTCTGGATGTCTTATGTAAGCCCGGCTGAACTGCAAAATGAGAAAGACGGCAACAGATTCTGTCAGTCTGTGAGTGAGTTTCTTGTGAGCACGGACAGGAGAAACAACCGGATCTACCACTGAAAGCATCTCTACCTGAATCCTCTCAACAGCTGTGCCCCATAAAATCGGACGCATCATCGAGGGCAGCCCGGCTGACCGCAGTGGGAGGCTGAAAGTGGGAGACCGGATCCTGGCGGTGAACGGTCAGTCCATCGTCAGCATGCCGCACGCTGACATCGTCAAGCTGATCAAAGACGCGGGCCTGAGTGTCACTCTGAGGATCATCGCACAGGACGGTAAGCAGACACACACATGGACAAGCTACTTTGGATAATCATGTAATGTCACTTTAAAGTGAGTAAAGAGAACGCTCCATTCATGTAATCCCCCAAACAATGTAACCATGAGAATCTTCTAAGCTTTTAAAAATGAGATTCTTGCTGGTCACGGACATACAGTCGCTACATTAAACAGAGCTGACCCACATTAAATCTGAACAGATGGACAAATCGCCTACTGACTTCTGCTTACATTGTTCTGCTGCGTTTTGCTGTTATCAGCATTTAAACACGAACACGTGACCATTTGGAGATGAATTTGTGGAACTTTAGACCATTAGTTGTAGAGCAAAATGATTCCGTTATAAGTAATTGACTTGTATGTGTTGGTTGAGTAACTTTTATCCTATTGTGATTTTCTCATTGTTCTTCTGGCAAGCAAATGATAGAAGTACTCAGCCAACAAAAGCATTGAAGAATGAAGTCATTCCACTTTTTTCATTTCTTAATTTGTACATCCGTGACTCTTTCATTCCTCTCCTCACTTTTTCGCCTCTACCTACTGAAATGCACTGACATGAAAAAGAGAAATGGGGAAAGAAAAGATGGCCAAAAAAAAAAATGTTTTGATACAGAAACGTAAGCTAAATATGGATGGTCTCTATTAGAAAAGTATTTTATGATGCAGAGGAAAAACTCTTGAGTCATACTTGGTTAAAATCCTGGACGAGCCCCCACTTTGTCATAGCTTGGCTGAAAAGCCATGTGAGAAACTGGTTTGAAGGCATTAATGGATGAATGAATATTGATGACTTTGATATATGATATTGACTGTTTAACTCATTATTTATCTAGTACTTGATCATGATTAGGCCACTTAATTTTAACTTAGGACACCTTAAGGAAAAAAGAAAGACCTTAAAACCAGAAGATGAGGCTGTGTTGTCGACACAACAGATAACTTAGTCAAAATTGCCCATTTGGTTTGTTGGCGTTGGTTCTTGAGTCTTCAAGTACTTAACCAGCATCTTATTGGAAAGCCACCACTTCAAGATACTACTTAGTTGAATCTATTAAAAGTGCCAAAAATAACAGATTACCTAACAGAAAATAGGATTTTAGCACCAATCAACTGAAGGATGATGCTTCTCTCAGGTCCACTGTAAAGTTTTTAAAGGCTTTACATACTGTTTGTCTATTTAAGATAATATTTTATATTGTTTGTCCTTCATTCCTTTTTTAACATACATTATTGGGTATAAGGACTGGACAGAAAATGTATTTTTAAAAAGTAGCAAAAGTCTAAGAAAAACTTTAAAATACTGTACCCTCAAAAGGCCTGGAGAGATGATTGATCAAAATCACTTTAAGATTACAAAAAAAAAAAGTATTGCTTCTTGGAAGAAGATAATAGAAATAAATGTGGTTTAAAAGGTTTGCACAGTACTATGTGTTCCAGATGCTATGAACTTTTTCTGCAAATAACCCACCTTTGTATTTCCCATTAAAACTCCTTAAACAAGCTTTTTTTTCTCTATCCAGGTTCATTTAATAAACTTACACCTATTTAGCCGAGAATAATTTCTGACTCATAAGGAGGAGAGAAAGGCAAATTACTGAAAATATCAAATATATCTGATTAAAGCAGTAACCAAAGTAAATACCTTTGAGCAAAAGTTCATCAAGGCTCACTTAATTTATCAACCAGCTCCTGAGGTCAAGTGTTTCCAGCTTGTATTTGTTTTCAGTGAAAACCTGCAATAAACCCCTATGTGACCTGTTGAGCTGCTTGAGACAAAAAAAAAAAAAACGGAATTTTTCTTCATTTATTTAATAAACACACCATCAAAAATTTTGTATGACTTTATTTTACAGTTGAATTTTAAATCATTTTTAAATATTTTTTGTTTGCTGTGCTGCCCCTAGTGGTGAAAAACGAGCTATCATAAACAAACAGAGGTAAATGTGCTTTAAATATGTTCCTTTTAAGACTGATGGCTCTGAGATATGCAGGGTAAGGGAATTTAAGTTTTTGGGTGTAATTATTGATGATAAGTTGTCTTGGAGACAACACATAAATTCTGTAAAAACTAAAATATCTAGATCTATTGCAGTGTTGTATAGAGTTAAAGATCTATTAAATGATAAAGTAATGTACAGTATTTGTTGTACAATGCAATAATAATCCCACATTTAATTTATTGTGTTGAGGTTTGGGGTACAGCGTGCAAAACTATAACTAAGCCCATTTTTATTTTACAGAAAAGAGCTATAAGGATTATCATTAGAAAGCATTATTACCATCCATCAAATGTTTGGTTTTGCAAATTAAAATTACTGAAATTTTATGATCTGGTTGACTACAATATTCTCTTAATATTATACAAGGCGCAGAACTTCACATTACCCTCAAATATCCAAACGATTTTTGTAAAAAGACAGAGTACAGGTGGTCCCCGACTTACGAGCACATCGACTTACGACGTTCCGGACTTACGAGCTGACTAACGAACAGTAAAGTTGTACAGAACATACAGAAAATACAGCACTGGTATGTGTTTTTAGATGAAAGTGTGTTAGCTAACCGTTTGTAAACAAAGTTCTGTGCATGTTTATGAACTAGTATGTACGTTTGTGTTGAAAAACGGGTGTTCGTAGTAGCGCTAGCATACATTTTCCGACTTACGACCGAAAATCCGGACTTACGAGCAACACATGTTTCGTATTCCGACGTACGAGATTTCGTGTTACGAGCACCTCGTAGGAACGGAACTCGCTCGTAAGTCAGGGACCACCTGTACTGTACTTACAATCTTAAGGGTACAGATATTTATGTTATGCCACAACATAGAACAAGTTTAAAGAGTAGGTCTACTATAGTTTATGGAATAGGTCTATGGAATGGTTTAGAAAATGATTTTAAAGTTGCAAAAACAATGACTTTGTTTAAAAAAATGAATAAAATTAGGTTTCTGGAAAAATATATATAAATTGGTTTGTTTCAAAATTTATAAATGGTAAAGTACGATGAGTTATTTATTGTGTCATATTTTTTTGTGGATTATTGTTGTTTGAATTGATTATTTGAATTAATTTTGTTTAAAAAGGGGCAGACAAAATGAGATTTTATCTTCTTCTGCTTCCTTTCGTTTCATGTAATGTTTGATTTTTTTATTTACGTGAAATTGTAAATAGTTTTTTGTGTTCTTTTAAATTTGAAATGAATAAAGAATAAATAAATAAATAAATATATATATATATATATACGTATATATATTTTCCATATTACAGAGGTTAGCAACCCTCCGTCAGCCCCCACCTCCGAGAAGCAGAGCCCCATGGCTCAGCAGCACAGCCCACAGGCCCATCCCAACACCGCAGCCTCCCAGTCCAATCAAGAACCAACAGAACCGAACCCCTCTGCTGGCCAGCCCAACCTGGTGCCCCATCAGAGCCCAGTGACCCAGCTTCCTGCTCCTCCACCACAGACCTACACCCATGATGGCAGGTAAAGCACAAACAGCTGGAATATGTTTCACGGTCTTGTCTCTGCTATTTATTTATTCTGGTTCTCCTCATCTTTTGTCTACTTTTTCCTCTTTTGCCAACATCATCTTTGTTTTCCCACATCTCTCTGTTTATTGTTCACTTCCTTTCTCCCCATTTTGTTGTGTAACATCACTTATCTCTTGTGGACTTATGAATAATTTACAGCACGTGTACGGCTGCTTTACAGAGATATGTTGAATATTTTACCAAGAACCAGAGAGTCCAAAACCATCAGTGTCATTATCTTCTCTGCTTTACACCTTTTTTTTAATATTCAGCATCAGCCTTTGGGGTAACTGTGTCTTTAAAATGAGCATTTCTGAGCCTAGTTTCCTGCTTCAGTTGTAGCTTACAAGCTGCTCCTTCTGTTCTTCTTACAGCCTGGTTTGTCTGTTAGTTACAGGTCTGAGGTGAAGGCGAGGCAGGACGTGAAGCCAGACATCCGACAGCCGCCTTTCACAGATTACCGGCAGCCTCCGGTGGATTATCGGCACCCTCCTGTGGCGGACTACAGGCAGCCGCCGACACTGGACTACAGACATCCACCGCTGCTCGACTACAGACAGTTGGCCACCGATGCCCGGCAGTTTGCCATCCCAGACTACAGGATGCCTCCAGTTCAAGTAAGAATGTGTCTGTCTGCAAAAAAAAAAAAAGACATTTTGACTCATCACTTTTGCTCAGTGTTGTGTCCACAGCTGCAGACGATGATGTTTGTTCTCTGTCAGACACAACACCACAGAACAAAAAATGTTGTTAAACAGAGCCAACACCCCTTAAAGCCAGGATTTTATCCAGAGTTGGCGTAAACCAAAATATAATGTAAATATTTTGAAGAAAACGTTTTATTTTTGGTCAAATTATACCTTTATTTGTATGATCAGTGATTGTGATATACACTGAGCAGGACTCTTTAGGCTGCTGAATTTTCTGTTTAAAAATAATCACAGTACCGGTAATGCTTTTTGCTGAATAATTAGCTCAATGGGGATTTTGATGATTAATTGCTTAAATTTAATTTAATCATATTTTTTGCACTGCTTTATTATGTTATTTGCTTACAATAATGGATAATCTGATTTTGGCTAATTACAGCTGTTTTGTCTATGAAGTGTACTGAACGAGCCAAAGAGACTCTAAATGTCCATACATATGGCTTGTTTTCTCTTTAAGCTTATGAAAAACCACCAAAGAATCATGCATGACACCTGACTGATTCACTTTTTTCTAGAGATGCACGATATTATCAGCATGGTATCAGTATTGGACGATCTAAAAAAGCTAAGTCTGGTCCTCTGGACATTCAAAAAAAAACAACTGTAGAAATGTTTCGTCTGACTGAGGAAGTCTTTCGGACGAAAGACGAAACGTTTCCACAGTTTTTTTGCTTTGTTTTGTTTTGTTTTTTGAATGTCCAGAGGACCAGACTTAGCTTTTTTTAGATTTTTCTACCTGGATTATTGAGCATGCATCAGAGTATTTATTGGATGATATTAGCGATAAGTTAAATATTGGACATTCCATCAAAATAACTCACCAGTATAAAAGGTGCTGTTTTAGTATGACAACCCTGTAACAAGGATGCCATCAGCGCCAGCACAATGTGATGATGTCGCGAGCGCCTACTTGATCTGATCACGGCAGGACAAGAAAAAGTGAAAATGTCGGCGGTGTGGAAGTTTTTTATATAATCGATAATGCACTACTACTTATGCACTTTTCACTTGCCGCTTGTGAACAGGTTGAGTTTAGATTTGAGAAAATTAAAAAATTTGCACTGTTCGAGTGTTATCATTGTGTTAGAGAGTAAATGTCATGAATAAATTTGACATTAAACATAATCCAAGTTGAAGTTTGTTTGTTTGGGTAAAGATATAGAACAGATGTTGGAGTTGATAAAGACAGAATTTGTCAAAATACAAACTTGGTTTGAACTCACTAAATTATCATTAAATCTAGATAAAACTAATTACATGATATTCAGAAATAAAAAGAAAACTGTTGATGTTCCATTCAAAATTGAGGGTGTTGAGATTTGTAGAGTGAGTGAGGTGAAGTTTTTGGGTGTTATCATTGATGACAAACTGACATGGAAACAACACATAAATTCTGTAAGAATAAAAATAGCTAAATCTATTGCAGTACTGTACAAAGTCAGAGACCTATTGAATGATAAAGCTCTGTATTTGTTGTATAACACAATCATTGTTCCACACTTAATCTATTGTATTGATGTTTGGGGGAAAGCGTGTAAAACAATCACAAAGCCTATTTTTGTATTACAGAAAAGAGCTGTAAGAATTATCACTAGAAAACATTACTGTCATCCATCAAGTACATTATTTTATCAACTGAAGTTATTGAAGTTCCATGATTTGGTAGATTATAATATTTTATCAGTTATGTATAGGGCTCAGAATAACACATTACCTTTAAATATCCAAATACATTTTGTTAAAAGACAAAGTTGTTATAATCTTAAGGGGACAGAGATGTTTGTAAAACCAAAATTCAGAACTAGTTTGAAGGGACGTTCTACCTCAATCCAGGGAATTAGATTATGGAATGGCTTGGAGAATGAAGTTAAAAATGCCAAGTCAATGTTTACATTTAAGAAAATGATCAAAACTAAATTGTTAAAAAAAATATATGAAGTAGCGTAATGTGTATTGTATTAGTTAGAAAATTAGAAAGAGTTATTCATTTTGTTCTGTTACTGGAAGATTATTATTGTTTGAACTGATTGTTTGAAAAAAGGGGCAGATATAATAAGATTTTTTCTTCTTTCTGCTACCTTTCATTTTTTTATATTTTGTATGTTATCGTTTATGGGATTGTTTTGTATTGTATTTTTTTTTTTTTTATGAACAAATTTTATAAATAAAATAAGTGTTACATCATTTTCAGCTCCTTTTTGACATCTGCATTTGGTATCAGGCCAGACTGACAAAGACCATGCAGAATAATGTATTTTAATTCCACAGCAGAGAAAGCTATGGAGTCTCTGTAAGTAGGTCTAGGGAAAAAATATCGGTATTGGTATCGGTTATATCAGCCAAATAAGTTTTAACATATCGGATATCAGCCCAAAATCCAATATCGTGCATCTCTACTTTTTTCCTCTTGTTTTCATTGTTTTGTTGCCTTATTGACGTTTGAAGCCTTTCCTGTTCACTGTACAGGTAGTCCCCGATTTACGAGCGAGATCCGTCACAACGAGGCGCTCGTAAACCGGAAATCTCGTAATTTGGAACGGCCGCCATTTCGCTCGTAAATCCGGAAATCCGCTCGTAAATTGGAACGGTTTTCGCTAGCGCACCTAAAAACACTCTATTTTCATCTAAAAACTACTTTTGAGTGCATAAAAATGATCGGAAACGTGTGTTTATATGCTTAACTTGCTAACTGAAGTGAAAAAACACATGAAAACTCAGTATTTTTTTCGTTTTTTCCAAAAATGTGCAGCTCGTAAGTCTGGAACCTCGCAGATCAGAGCGCTCGTAAATCGGGGACTACCTGTAGTTGGATTGGTTTTCTACCATGTACTCCTCACGTATCACAGAATCGAATCAGGTTTGATCCGTGTCTGTTTCAGCTTCCACAAGACTTTGACTTCTTCACGGTGGAGCTGGAGAAAAGTGTGAAAGGCTTCGGCTTTAGCATCCGAGGAGGGTGGGAGTACAAAATGGACCTGTTTGTCCTGCGTCTCGCAGAGGATGGACCAGCCATCCGCAACGGGAGAATGAGGGTATAAAGTCTTATTTTTTGAAAGGTTAAGCTGCTTCCTATTGTCCTGGAATACATGGTGGTCGCTCACTATAATTGTGTGATGTTATCAACAACCTTTATCCCCTCGCAGCAACAGCGTTTGTCGTTTTGTCACCAAGAATCCCCGAAATCTCCTCCCATGATTCCAAAAAACTCATATTTTCCCTGCATGTAACATGGATCACAATTAGTTAGATAAAAAAAAATAACTTAAACTGTGCTTAAATGTTTGCACAGCTGAGGCTGAAGCATCAAAGGAGCTCACACATTTTCTGAATTTATAATGATGTTACAACAAACTCTTGGAGTAGAGCTCTCGACTCCACTTGTCAGGCTCCATCAATGAAATAAATTACAAGCTCCACAGCAGCTTTTTTTTTCTGTATTTGTCAATCCCCTTTGCTTTCTTCTTCCCTTTCTTGCATCTTTAACGACCTTTGTGTTTGGGGCTGATAGCCCGAGTATGCTCTACATTTCTTATCTGTAATGAACCTGTCAAAGATAATGTGTGCAAAATGCCCCTTAGGGAGGTATTACTCTCCCTCCTGGATGGTGTTGAAGTCAGTCCAGTCCAGTGAGCCCAGCAGCACGAGGAAAAGGAGGAATCCCTCACGGCTGATGCTTTTATCCAAGCATGCAAGCCGCTGTGAAATATGACCATCAGTGGAAATGTGTGTGATGTAAAACCCAAATTAGAACAGCGTACGAATAGAAATCTACAAATGTGAATTAAATTCTGTTATTCAATTAAAAAATGAATGAACAAGACGCAGATGCCCTCTCGGCTAAATAGGAGAAAAAAACATCAAGCAGAATTGAAGCTCAGCAAAACATATGAGGTAATTTAACAGAATTACCATATTTTCTGGCATATAAGCCGCAGGTTTATTTGCATACATTTGTCAGTCACTTATACACTGAAGAGACTTACATACTTTTTTCTCCATATTCATAACACCATTTTTGACTGCCGCTATAAATTTCCAAGGACTGCAACAGAGTCCTCCCATGCACGCTCGCTTCATCCAGCTGGTGCAGGTGGAGGAACACTGGAGAGGTAGCAGCTCTGACCACAATGGATGGATGGATGGATGGATGGATGGATGGATGGATGGATGGATGGATGGATGGATGGATGGATGGATGGAGTTGTGCAACCCAGGCAAAAAGAAGCTGTTTTGACCATTAAATAAATGCATAATAAACACATATAAAATGCATAATAAACACATAATAAATGCATAATAAACACATAATAAACGCAATGGGTCAGCGGTGATGCATAATCAATGCGACCTATACACTGAAGCGACTTATATATGTTTTTTCTCCTCTTCATGATGTGTTTTTAACTGATGCAACTTATATTCCAGAGTGACTTATATGTCGGAAAATACAATACAAATACAATATATTGTCAGGGAGAACATCTGGCTAGAAAATTTGTGGGAAAAGTAGCCAACCCCCCTCCCACAAAAAAAAAGGTTTTCAAAGACCTCCAGAAAAGCTGAAGAACTATTGATCCAGACCAATTTAAAAGAATTACAACATTTTGAATCAATGGGTGAAAATACTGTATAAAGGAATTAAGGGTGCTTTAAAGTTTTTCACAGTTACAGTATACAGTATGCAGGTTTTAGAGAAACAAATGCAAGTAAGCTTTTCCTTAGTTCAACAAACTGCTCTGTAATAAAATTAACTCGGTTTAGACAGTTTATAATTTCATTCTCGTATTTTTATATTATATATATTTATATGGCATGATGAATGTTTCTTTTTTCCTACAGAGCCTTAATGTGCTTCAGGTGAAATAACTAGAGAAAGCAGGTTGCAGTAAAAATGCATCAAGATAAACGCTGCAATCTTAAAAACCGTATGTTCTACCATACATGTCAATCCGGCGTATAAGTCCCATCAGTCCAAAACTGTCTAATAAAGTGGAAAATACATAAGTCAGTTCGCCGTATATAACACATCTATTATGCGTCACCGCTGACCACCTGGAAACGTGGGCCAACACGCACAGGAGGACTTGAATAATATTTTAACAAGATTAACACTTAAAAACAATTTATTTGTTTGCTCTAAATTATAGTAAAGGTGTGTCTCAGTTGAGCGTTTCCTTAATAAGCTGGTGAAGATTCTCAGTCTCAGTTTATTTAATAAATGCACTTTAATGGTCAAATCAGCTGCATTTCGCCTGAGCGGTGAAATGCAGCTGATTTGACGTTTTGCTCCAGGAGTTCCAGAGTGAGACGAAGGTTTCCCCCTTGAAATGCTTCGTAACAGATTTTAACATGGAATTTTTGTGTTGTTACTAATTCACAGTCTAATCAGAAACAGGTTTCTTAAACCATTTAAAGGGTGTTTTCAGGCGAAAACGCTTAAAAGAAATTGCGTGATGGGATTTATTATCGCTGATGACATTTGAGTAGATTTTTAACCCTTTAACTCTTCTATAAACCCAAGTCATTTGTAGGCAGAGAGTCTAATGGAGACAACTCTCACTTCGTTTCCACGTCACGCTCTCTGATCTCAGCATTCGCTCGCTGTCCATTCAGGTTTATTTCCCTTTTTATTGAAGACGAAGATTGAAGATCAGCTCAGCTGTTTGGAGGTCAGAATTAACGAGCAAATTGCCTCTCCCTGCACCTCTTTCACCTCTCTTCAGACCACTGTAATGACACATTATGTTCCACCTCCTCTCTCGCTTGCTCTCCTGACTCCAGTTCAGTCCCGACTTCAAAACGCCTCAACGATTATTGGAAGACTTCTCCATTTGTTAGCGTAATTGTGTAGCTCGTTTTGTCTTGTTACCTCGGAGTTGCTTCTCAAAGGCCAGAGAAGGGACTTTTATTTAACGCATGCTCATGTAAATGACAGAAAAACAGTCCTGGTGATTTTTATGTTGGCTCCTAATGAAACTGGTGTTGCTGTAGATATTTCATGGTATCTATCTGGCTGAAGTGATTTTTGTCATCATGTCCTTGATGTTCTTCAGAGAAGGGCTCATTAGCTGAGCTCTTCTAATTTTGCCCCACATGCCTCACAGTTACTGGTCAAAGAGCTTTATTGATGCTCTGAAATCTATAAACACAGCTCACACAGTAGTTTTCAGTCAATGGTCTGAAGTTTGTGCCTAAAAAGACTACAGTATTGTTTTATTTCAAGATACTAAAACTGGAGGTTAAATAAACATGTTTTTACATTGCAGAATTAACAGCTGCTTTTATCTGAATGCTGTATTAATTGATGCACAAGTTTATGTATGTAACTTGCATTTTAAATCTAATTTTTTTTGTTTATTTTACTTTTTTAATTGTGTAGCCAACATCTTCAACTCGTAGCAGTATGCTCCTTTGTACTGAAACTCTGGCACAACATTTTTCTGTGGGATCAATAAAGTTCTATCTTATCGTATGATACGTTTGGGTGACAGCAGATACTTTTAAAACCATGCAACTAGAAATATCTTTACGTGGGGAAAATGTATAAAGGAAAGTGGCAGGCTGTGGATTATGATGTTTGCAGACGATATTGTGATCTGTAGTGAGAGCTGGAAGCGGGTGGAAGAGAGCCTAGAGAGGTGGAGGTAAGCAATAGAGAAAAAGACGGACTAAAGAAAAGTGATAAAATACAAGAATTTGCTAAAACAATGCCTTTTTCTTTTGTTTGTTTGTCTCTACATTTCCCATATTCTGCAGCTCTTTTCCATTTTCCACAGTGTTTTTCTAAAAGTGATCGTCCATAGTTCCTACTGAATGTGGAGGTGTGCTTCAATTAGCTCATACATCCTTCAAAACAAGACAAATCTAGTGCTTATATCTTCTGTTTTGATTGTCAACAATAAATAAAATTATTCTTTTTCAATAACCTACACTAAAAACTCTTTGTTTCCTAGATAACCGGCTGTTTTCCCAGGCATTGAAATGTACGTGTTTTACTCTGGTCTCTGCAGTCAAAGTTTTTAGTCAAAGTTTTTACTCTCAGAAATGTCTTTTTAATAAAGTAAAAATATTTTTCAGCTCATAGGTGTCTATATTTTCCACAGTAACTACAGTAGCCCCTCGCTACTTCGCGATTCAACTTTCGCGAACGTGCTCTTTCGCGGTTTTTCAAAGTAAGCGTGGACATGACACACGATTGGCTGATTGATGGATGAGCCACACGAGCAGCATGGATTGTTTATTTAAAATAAATAGTTTAAAATCATTTAGCACCTGTGTGCAGCCCACAGGTGCAGGGAGAAGCTCCCTCCGCTCTCTGCCACGCCCACATTTCTGCTCCATGCTGCTACTGCGTGAAGGGTTAACCTTTGCTGTCCTGCTGCACTTATCTTCTCTACAATTTAAAATTTAATTGTTTATTTACACAGAAAGAGGGGGTTTTCGCTTATTACGGGGGCGTGGCCACCTAATCCCCGTGATAAATGAGGGAATACTCTACTTAGTTTTTATGTTAAAAAGCAGCGTCTTCCTTCACCGCTGCAGCTAAAATGTTTTTCTTTCTGGCTGATTATTAACTCTTTTTTTTTTTCTGTCTCGTGCTCAACACCTTGAAGGTCGGAGACCAGATCATTGAGATCAACGGGGAGAGCACTCGGGACATGACCCACGCCAGGGCCATAGAGCTCATCAAGTCTGGAGGCAGACGAGTTCGTCTCCTGCTAAAGAGGGGGACAGGGCAGGTCCCAGAGTACGGTGAGAGTCTAAACTCTATGTTCAACAGCACAATACAGTACTCAATTCAGAACCATGTCTTTATTAACACTTATACTGCATACTCTTACCTACTGTAGTGTCTCTTTAATAAAATATTCTGGCATGCTTTTATATCCATAATTTACCTTCTGTCTTTATACTCTTACAACCCCATTTTAAAAAAAGTTAAGACTTTGTGTACAAAGTAAAATATAAATAAAACAGAATGCTATAATTTGTAAATCTCATGAACTTATATAGTTTCCACAATGGAACATAGTAAATATGTTAAATGTTTAAGCTAAGAAATACAGAAGTACATTATTAGGGAAAATTGTGATTTATTTATTTTTTTGATAGCAGCGCATGTTTAATAAAAGTCAGGATAAAATAAGTAAAGCTTGTGCATATTTAAGCAAGACAAACTGCATACTCCATCCATTACGACAGCATGGCCTTATATATAATAGGAGTTCAGCTGCTGAACTGACCTGCCTACAGTCGTCTCAAGTTAAAAACATTTTGTACATCATGAAATTAAAAACCTGTAAAAATTCAAGACCGTTTTCCTGTTTTATTTTGTATTTTCTAGAAACTAACAATTTCTTAGTTTTAACACGTTCCCTGTGTCCCATTGTGATAAAATTATGCGTTCATAGGATTTGCAAACCATTGCCGTCTGTTTGGGTTTACATTTTACACGACAGCTCAACCTTTTCTGATTTGGGGTTGTATTATAATTTACTAAAGTGTGCTTTAAAACCAAGCTAACTGTTTGTCTCTTCTATTTTGACTAACACTAGTTTATCTTCTGTCCATTTCAGTGATCTATCACTAATTGATTGGTCTAGGTTGTTACTTCCCCTTCTATAGGAATGGTATCTTCCAGTCTCTCCATGTGCATGAAAAGTGACAAGCATGGGTCCCCCTATTTCCTCCTAATGGGCCACTCTAAAGACACGGTTTGTTACCACACCAACGTTTTTCATCACTTAACCCCAGCTGTCTGTGCTGTGCTGTTGTTTGTTGTAACCACCTTTTATAGGTATAATGTTGCTTATGAAAATAACTCAAACACCTTATTTTGCTGCAAATAAACATGCTGATTTTTTTTTTTTTCCTTTGCGGCACAATCAACAAAGCTGCAGGACTTTTATAAAATTAGTGAGCATAACCACGTCCTGGCTGAACCATAAATCAACCTCCAACAGCTTCCTGCAGGCCACAAATATATACCAATATGAGCATTCAGCCCGAGTCAGCTGGAGAGGAACGTTGAATATCCTAGCAGATTATTCACCCGATAAATAAATTTAAAAATCACTTTGCAGCACGAATCAAGCCCAAAAGGGGAATTTTATTTGTGTGACACCGCTGGTAATAAATACCCACTCATGTGGCTCCTTTATCAGCAGGATGTTCACTTTTCTTTGTACTTGAAAAAGCCTTTTTTAGCCGTTACACTGACTCATATTTATCATCATGATTTTATCCTCCAGCCCTTAAACGCAGGAATAGACCCGTGACATGTTGGGGGTTTAATCACTGTTTGGACAGTCTTTGCTGCCTTGAGATGATCCTGCGGCTCTGAAATATGCAGACAAGGACTTTTATTGTGGTCAGCCTAATGTTACAGCGTTCAGTCATCAGAGATGTATTTCTGAACCCCACACCCTGCAGCTGAGATGTAAAAGCAGCATTTTGGGCCACAAGTTCTGGTCTGTGGGGGGCTTGATTCAGCATTTCATCACCAGGCTGCTGCAGGCCCTTCATTTAAATACTGTAAGGTTATGTAAATCGAGCGCTGTGATTAATTTGGCTGTTTAAAACATTTAAACACTAATGTTAAAAGGTGGAAGTCAGTTTTGCTTCAGGATGCGGAGTTCTTTTTTAAGATGTGTAGGTAAAATGAATCAGATAAATCAGGACTAAATAAAACTGTAGTTTTGTGGATGTGTGGACTGTGCACCCATGTGTGTGTGTATGTGTGTGTGTGGCCTTGCAGTTCAGTTCTTTTGAAGCGCTGGAAAAGCTGTGAACAGTTTTCACCGAGCCGCATTAAGAAAGATCTGAACTGTCCCTTTAAGTGCTCCAGTCTAACGTTAAGACAGAAGACGTTTCTCACAGGCCTCGTTTGACTTGCTCCATAAAGCTTTTGAGGAGCACACGCTCTTTAATTAAAACAAATAAAGTTCATAAAGACAATTATGAAAGGTTTTCCTTGAAGGAATGCATATCGCCTGCCTGCTTTCATAAAAAAGTTTCAAACTAAGTTCATCTTTTGATATGAAATGCAGTTTGAGTCGTTTTGGTCAAACCTTGAAGATGATACACATAAACTCACACAGTAATGCAAGTTCTTGAATCTGATCTGTTAGCTCTCAGAGTATATGTTTCGGATGATGCTCAGCTACTACCGCACCAAATTTCAGCTCGGTATCTGTAAAATTGCCCGAGTTAAAGCCATTTTTGTGTTGACTAAGATGCTCCAAATGTTAATGAATATTAGAAGCACATTTAGTGATCACTTTCAAGTTTCACTGAAATCTGTTGAGTAGTTCATGAGATATTTTGCTAACAGTCACAATAACATTACCATCCACTTTTTGCCTTTCAGCAGTGAGTGAGCTGTTTAATCAAAGAGGACTTGAGAATTCACCGCATAGACGAACCGGTTTCTCGTTAAGACATGACGTTTTTACATTTTGCGTTTTATTTTAATTTTTTTATGTTATACAATATAGTTAATTCACAATTGAGCTCTGTGAGGCTGTCATGGTGCATAAATCATGGTGAAATTAGATTTACTCGTTTTATTTAAATTTTAGCATGAATTATGACGACATCCTGCATTCTCCTGTGGTTTTGCACAAAGCCATCATTAGTTAAAGATGCTTAATTTGTCTGCTTAAATTACATGAGCTTTGCTATAAACAGTGCGTGGGCATTAGTCACATATACAAAGCAGGAGATTAGATCTGCAGAGATTTATAACTTGAGGTGCAGAAATGCAGAGGATGGATTTAGAAAAGGGTTTTTTTAGGCGTTTTACTTTGCATTCACCTGCAACCGTTTAGGCTCCACAGGTTCCTGCAGCACCTGCTTCTGAAAACAACGAGTCAACACGTTGTTTGCCGTGCAGAGAGTACAAAAAAATAAATGTTTAAAGGCAAATTAGAGAAAATTCATTTTAGTGAAAACAATGGTGTGAATGCTGGATCCATGTACACACGTGTTTTCTTACGCTGATAGACATCGCCATGCAACAACAAGCTGATGTCCCCGTTTGCTGAGGGATTTGAATAGTAAATGTTTGTAGCATTCAAGATGAGTTTTTTAATGGACTGATATATACTGTATTTTCCGGCATATAAGTCACTCCAGAGTACAAGTCACATCAGTCAAAAAAAGCATCATGAATAAAAGTCGCATTTATTGTGCATCACCGCTGACCCGTTTCATTTATTATGTGTTTATTTAATGGTCCAAACAGCTTCATTTTGCCTGGGCAGCACCATCCATCCATCGCGGACAGAGCAACTTGCTCTCCAGCGTTCCTCCGCCTGCACCAGCTGAGTGAAGCGAATGGGCACGGGAGGACTCGCTGTTGCAGTTATTTGAAACTTAAAGTGTCAGTCAAAAATTGCGTTTTGAATATGGAAAAATAAATGTACCATATTTTTCACCCTATAAGTCACCGTTTTTTGCATAATTTGCATGTCCTACAACTTATACGCTGAAGCGATGTATTTATGGATTTCCCCCATATTTATAAAACAATTTTTGGCTGAGATATGACCGTTTTCATTCATTCTGACTGAAAATATTGAACACTACCATTTTCAGCCGCGAGATGGCAGTCGAGTACAGGAAGCCCTCGAGTTACGTCAGGGATTGGGACCTACGTGTGTGACTTAGGTCGATGTTGTCGTACCTCGCGGACCAAAAACACCTGCCTGTCGTAGGTCCGCGTTTCTGACATAGGTCGCGGCTATACCGCTAACGGAGCGCCGCACACATATTTAATGGCATGAGACTGAACAAGCAGACATACTAGGCCATGAACATGCACAGAACTGTACAGTAAATAAAAAATATAATGTCTTACTTTGAGCTGGTCAAAGCCTGCCTTCGTCTTTTAGCATCAGCTCGGGTGCGAGCTCCCCCAGCTTCCTTACGCTCCACACGCACACACGTGGTCAAAACTGTTTAAAAGAATGACTGTTAGCTTCTTAACTTCATACATTTGGAGCCAGAAAAAAAAAACTTACTGAAAGCCGTTTCTCCGCGATGTCCTCCATCCAAAACAAGCTCGGCGTTAGCTACGGTTAGGCCCCGCCATTAGCAGCACTGGTTAGCATGTCAGTTCATTCAAAAAGGCTGTCGGCTTTGTATCTCCGCGTTAGCTCGGTGTCCCCCGACTGCCAGGCGGACATTTGCGGCGAGCTCCCGGCCGCAGATGGCCCCTCCGCGGCATGTCGGCTTGGTGTCTTCGCCTGTGTTAGCTGCTCTGTTAGCTGCTGTCGTTAGCATGTCGGGCGGCGTTGTTGAAGCGATCACGGGGCGATCGGCGGCTGCTCCTCCGGGCCTGAGACGTCCACAGAGTTGACCGAGTGTTTCCAGCAAATTTATCCGTATGAGGCAACCCTGAACGGACACACGGTCCTCTAAAGCCAGCTGACAGTAGCCTCTGGAGCTCCATTGACCGCAGTACTGTTGTAACATGGCGACCGGAAACGACCGGAAGTTGCGTAAATACGATCAAATTGTAATTAAAAACGAAATATTAATAATTATACTTTATTTATAAAGCCATTTAAAACAACCACAGCTGCAACAAAGTGCTATACACATGAAATTAATAACATTTAAACACACAAAAAAAAAAAATAATAATTTTTTTTTTTTTATCATATTTTTATTAAATATGATAAAATCGTAAGTCTGAGTTGCCGTAGGTCGCGGGTGACGTAGGTCGAGGGTTTGCTGTAGTATGGCATGCTGCGTGTCATGTACCGGTAATAGGTAAAAGTAGCTATTAATGACTAGGAGTGTAAATCACCAGCTTTACCACAATACAATATTTTATTGATTTGTTTGTATGACGATACGATTTTTCTCGATATCACAAAGTCTGTCACGATACGGTTTCGATTCTATCCGATTCACAAGTCTACAATCAATATATTGCATTATCAAATGCCCATCTCATTTACATATAAATAAATTTACAAAAATATTTCAAATATAATTTAACCATTTTATTTGTTATTAAAAAAAAACATTGTTTCTTAATTAATGAAAAAATAAATTACCTGTTCAGTATAGTCCCACATTTTTCATGTTTAAGTGCATTTTTTAAACCAGTTAACTTCAGTTATAAAGAAACAAAACTAGATATTGAGCTTACATAACATGGCTATCAATGTTGTGTTTCCTCTTCAGGTGAAAGGTCAAACTTTTTGTTTCCAGAGTATTTTATCTCACACTCGCACCTGTTGCATACGACATGAGTTTGTCTGTTGAGACGTTCTTCTGCTGGAATCAAAAATGTTTCCACAGTGTTGATTTAAATCCAGCAGGAGAATGAATTTCATTATCTGTGTTTTTTGCCTCGTTTGCCATGTTGCTGAGGCGACCGCAGAGCGCAGCCGCAGAGCGCAGCCGCGCACGGAAATGGTGAAACAGACGTGCCTTGGGAATTTCAAAATACAAGCGTATTTTAAAGATGACGATATGAATTGATGTTTTAGTTTTGCCACAATATAATTGAATCATTTAATCAATATATCATGTAAATCAATGTATTGTTACACCCATATTAATGACACAACCGGCTTGCCATAGCCTGCCACTGTCGTCTGCCTGGAGCAACCGTCAAATCAGTTTCATTTTGCTGCGCCGCCCCGGCAAAATGAAGCTAAAGTTAGATGGAGACACACCTTTACTGTAAATTCGAACAAATAAATAACTGTTTTTAGGTGGCTATCTTGTTAAATTCTGAAGAAATGCACAGCGAGTCGTCCTCTGCGCGTTCATTTTTCCAAGTATCGACTTTTGAAAATGCAGCTGATTTGACCGTCAAAGTGCATTTATTAGGGAAAAGTTCAACTGAGACACACCTTTGCTATAATTTCGAGCAAACAATTGTTTTTAAGTGTTAATCATGTTAAATTCTTGTTGAAGTCGTTCCGCGCATGGCCCCGCGGCTGCCATTTGGAAGCCAATCAATTTTTGGCACAACACCGGCCCATATTTCTGGGTTCGGCCCACATTTCTGAGTTGTCAGCGGTGACGCGTAACAAACGCGATCCAGAGCCATATAAAGTGAGAGTTCTGACATTCTTTGATCTCGCCGACAGGCGGTCAATCGTTCCAAACTACGGCTATGGAAACCTTGTGGAGCTGCGCCCTCTGGCGGCGACGGAGCGCTACTGCAGGCAGTGTCAGACTGTAACCAGAGCCATGGAACAAATCGCCCCCTCCATGACCCACGTGACTTCCGCATTCCATTCTTACAATGGAACTCTATGGAAGTGTCGCAACTCTCACTTTATATGGCTCTGACGTGATCCGTCTGCGTTGGCGCATAATAAATGGTAAATGGAGCTTATTTATATAGCGCTTTCCAGCCCCCTGTGAGGAGCCCCAAAGCGCTTTACAATACCGGCCATCCACCCATTCATTCAGACATTCATACACCGGTAGTGGTAGCCTGCCTTGCAAGGCGCCATCCAGATCTACCGGGAGCAATTTGGGATTAAGTGTCTTGCCCAGGGACACAACGACACATGATGGGCGGATGCGGGATTCGAACCTCCAACCTTCCGATCGGGGGTCGACTGCCATTACCGCTGTGCCACGGCCGCCCCATAATAGATGCAACGTATACGGCGAAGCGATGTATTTATGGATTTTTCCATTTTATTAGATATATTTGGACTGATGCGACTTATAGGGCTTTGCGACATGTATGGCGGAAAATACTGTATATATGTTATGAGATTTTTTTGCTGCAAGTTTTGCCTGTATCCTTGTCTGTAAAAATGAACGCCACCATATCTACAGACACAAGGACACAGGCAAAACTTGCAGCAAACTCACAAAAAAATCTCACCCTAGTCTGTCAAAGAAACACACCAGGAATACATCCAGTAAGCATTTTAATGTTTTCACACTCGTGTTAAAACCTGGCTTGGAAAATATCTCCGACCTCTCTCAGAATGTCTGCTCTGCTCTGAAATTCTCAGACTAAATGATCACCTAGCTGGTGACGAGCATCTGCAGTGTGCACTAAGGTCAACACAAGTTGGACAATATTTGGTTAAAAAGATGATACAGTGTATATTCCAGCATAACATTTTCCTTGCTCCCCTGTTGTTTAATGTGTGTTTGTGCAGCTCACCCATAGTTTTCAAGCTGCTTTGTAAGATTTAATGATAAAATCAGGTCTCGAGAAGCGCACTGTCAGTGCTTTCTTCCAGGAATATTGTAGCTTCCTGGTTACTCTTTTGTCCAATATGCTCTTTGCTGTGTGAAAGTCCTCTTGTAATTGGGCCTTGTGGTGCTAGAGTAGCGAGCCGAGCCTCTGCCCCCTGCCCGGACCCTTGAACTGATGGCCGAGGGAGCGAGGCTCACCGGTGCAGAAACCAGAGCTAACAGTCCGTGAGAGTGGAGAGTTTTAGAGGAAGGCATCGTGGACTCACTGCTGCGAGCGGCGTGCTCAGCCTCGTTGACGTACAACCCTGTTAGACGCATCATCCATTTCATTAAGTCCGTTTCTGATTTTCCACCGGGCGTTTTGATTGGCCCAGTCCTTAAAGAGAGCCGTGGGAGGCAGATTGATCTCGTCTAAAAGTGGAGTTGTTCAGTGATGCGTTGAGAAGTAGGTTAATAGTGCTGCTGCTTCCAGCTTGTAGAGCAGACTGCTGCGATAGGCAAACAGCGGGCGATAATGCTTTTAACCCCATGCGTGTGAACGTTTGTCCACGACCCACTGCACAAACTTTAATAAAACTCACTGGATGTACACCTATAACTCAACTTTTGGAGTCAAGTAAGAATTATGGGGGCTGTGTTTAAATTTAAACTCATGCACCAAATTGTGACTCAAACATTTTGTACTGCTGCTTGAGTTTTTACCTGTAATTTTTCGTGCAACCTATAGTTTTCAAGCTGCCCTAGAAACTTGTGGTACAGTGGAAGGTGTTGTGCAGAGGTTAGACACTGCACCACTGGAAATAGACACAGCAGGCTAAATGAGGCAAATGTCTGCAACTCGTCGTTGGGATTTTTTTTTTAGCTTAGCAAAAATGCCTTTAATTATCTAACGTCTCTAATATAACGTGGCTTCCCTCCTCTGAGCTGTGGGGCTGAGGAATAAAAATGTGAAATGATCATTTATATTAAACTTTTGAGTCTAACTGTGAAAGCTTATTGCAGAAGAACTTGTTGAAAACAGCTGAAATTAGCTTTAAAAAAACTGAAATGTAGCTGAAATGGAAGAACAAGAAAGCAGAAATAATATATTTGCTGAATTGGGCTTATATAAACAGAAATTAGCACAAAAATTAGAAAAGTAGCTAAAAAGAAGCTGAAATTAGAAAATGAAATAGCTGAAAAGTAGCTAAAAAGGCAAAAAGAAGTGTAAGCTATCAGAAGGAAATAGAAAGAACTGAAATTAGATTTAAAAAATCTAGAATTAACTGAAAAACTAAAATTAGCATCAAAAAGCTAAAAAAGTTGCTGAAATAACTGAAACTAGCATAAATAATTAATATAACAAGCTGAAATTAGCAGAAATAATTGAATTTGGCTGAAAGCAGCATAAATCAGCACAAAAACTTGACTCTATCTGAAAATAGCTAAAATTAGCTTTAAAAAAGGCAGAACAAGCTTAAATTAGCAGAAGAAAGAGAAAAAGCACGTTTGTCCAATTAGGCTGAAAGAAGTAGAAATGGGCACACAGAAGTAAATACTATCTGGAAAAAAGAACTGAAATAAAACAGCTGAAAAGTAGCTTAAAAAGGCAGAAAGAAGCTTAAATTACCAGACGGAAGTGGAGAGAGCACAAATTTGATGAATTAGGCTGATAAAAGTTTAAATGAGTGCAAAAAACGTAGAATTAGCTCAAATAGCTCAAATTAGCATAAAAACAGCAAAATAGTAGTTGAAATAGCAGAAAAAGCTGAAACTTGCATAAATAAGCTAAAAGGAGCATAACACGCTGAAATTAGAAATAAGTTAGAAGAAGCACAAAAATGTTATAGTTAGAAGAAAGAATTTAAAAGGGTCACAAAACAGTTGAAAGTAGCTGAAAATAGTTTAAATTTGCAGAAGGAAGCTGAAAGAAGCTGAACCAGAACAAAATGTGAAAGGAGCCGTAAAAGGTTGTAAACAGATCTAAAGATACGAAGGATGTAAAATGAGCTCAATTCATTTTCTATGAGACAAAAGTGTCAGAAAAGGCTAAATATTTAAAAAAGCTAAAGTAGCACCAATACTAAAAGTCATAGCACAAGCTGAACAGTTTTAATATATAATTTGTTGAAATAGCACAGAAATTCTGGAACGAGAAAGATGCCGAAAAACATATGGAAGAAAAATGGATCAATAGTGTGACTGCTTTATAAACAGTCACACAAATCCGAACCGTTTTAAAGATGTGTTGTAATGCGAGACACGGTTCAACAATTATTATGACGCAAAGTCTGTATTTATGCACAACAGATAATTTAAAAATTTGTTCTGCACATAAACGTTTGTTGGTGATTCATAATTTTTGTATACTGAAAATGTTTGGATACAGTAGCTACAGTCTGTGGTTGTGTAAATTGATACAAGTCGACCAAAAAGTATAGCAAATACATGTAAATAAATTTTATTACATTATTATAGATACAAATTGTTATTTTCTCAGCTAAAATCAGCTAAATGATGTTCTTCACTTCATATTTAGGCATGTTTTCCAACATAACTTGCTGGTGTTTATTTTTGTGACGTCTGGTTTTCAGATACTCTGTTACGGAGCCCTGGATGGGACATGGGGGATTTTTTTCTTTTTGCGTTCCCACTTTGTGTTCTCTCGCAAATTGTACTGTATTTAGTGTTGCGTCACAGACAACAGCAGTTAGCTGCTCTTAGTCTGTCCTTCTTCCGAGGAGTGATGGTTCTCTTAGGGACCGTCAACAAATTACTGTATTTCCAGAGTTTTTGTCAAAGCAGCACCATGTATCATGAATAAAGTTTCTCAGTATATTTCTGCATGTTAATAAATCGTGAATTTTCTCGTCATTTAAAATCCAATGGCCCTTGTGTTTCAGAAGTACTGTAACTTTCTTTTAAAGTATCAAAGTTCATGTTTAATCATCCAGGTACAAAATACATTAATGGTCAATCATCTGGACAGTTTCTTTTGTGGGAAGACGTTTTGTCCTCTATCTGGAGGGCTTTATCAGTCACCAGCAAACTGGTTGGTCCACTAAAGGAGTGTACTGCTTAGTGGGAAAAACAGTTTACTTGGGACTCCTCAGACTGATGAAGCCCTCCGGATAGAGGGCGAAACGTCTTCCCACAAACGAACGAGGAAGCCAACGCTGAATCCACAGAGTATAAACGTGAAATATCCAACGTAAAACTAATTTTAGCACTGCAGCACACACACTGGAAATCCTTTATATTTAAGGCTGATTTCAAAACAAAACTCCATGAACCTTAAATGCGAGCGTCTGTTCCATTGTTGCTGTCTGTGAGAACAAGAACGGTTAAATCATGTCATCTGGACCGGTTTGTTTGAGGGAGGAACGTTTGTTGTCTGTGAAGTAACACTACATACAGTGCAGTATTGAGTAGGGATGCACCGATCCACATTTTCTTACTTCCGATCCAATCCAGATACTTAACTCTGGGTATCGACCGATAACGATCCAGTTCCGATATCATCATACTGCTAAGCATTATGGGAAAGACAACACAGTCCGCTCCCCGTATATATTCACTGATAAAATCTTGGAGCTATTGGAAAAGAGTTTTAATAAAAAAGTTTTTTGTGTGGAGACTTTAATATTGATCTGGGAAATAAAACAGATTCAAATAACATCAGTACATTTATAAATTCAATGTATAGTTTAAATATGTATCCGTTGATCAAAGCCAACACGAATTACAACTCATAGTGCCACAATCAAAAACGAAACTTAAAAACAGTGGACTGTGTTGTCTTTCCCATAATGCTTAGTCGTATTTTAGTGTTCCAGCCGCACCATGAGTGAGATGGACGTCTGTGATATAGACCTGCCTCTTGTGTGCTATTAAAGTTTGTGTGTTTCCTGTTGTGAGGCTCAGAGTGTCTTCAATGGGTTAAACTCACACAATGATAAGACGGTAGTCATAGAATATGGTGTAACACACGTGCTCTCCGTACGTGCATCATGGATCGGAAATATCGGCAGGTTGGTTCGGAAATTCCGATACGTAAATTATGCTGGTATCGGAGGCCGATACCGATACTGGATCGGAACGCATTGAGTAGGAACGCAAAAGAGAAAAAAATCCCCCATGTCCCCTCCCATGCTCTGTACTATGTGCACAGTTATGATGTCCAAATTGTATTTAAAATGCATAAGCACCGCACTGTCTCCCATCCCCTATACAGGATAGTTTAATGTATAGTGACTTTGATGTAGTAAATAAATGGATATATTTCCACCACAACTTGGATCTTCAACTAGTTAATGTTATATCAATACAAAATGGCTGCCACAGATAATCCACCGTTAGTCAACACAAAATACTTGAACTCAGTCAGTTTTATATATTATTTTATTTATTTGACAAGTCATTTCCAACACATACTAAGAACACAGACTGCGAAGGTTTAACCAAAATGGCGTCTTTGCTTCTCAACAAACGATTTTAGTTTAAAGCTCTGGCATGAAATGTGGCGAGTGACACAGATTCCTCATGGAAAGGCTGTTCAGTTGAAGTATTTAATGTTCGGTGGTGTGTGTTTGTGTGGTTTTAATGATGGTAAATGTTGGAATTTCTGTTCCAGACAATGCCTCCCCATGGGATGGTCGACCTTCAGCCTCCCCAAGCCTGTCGGAAGTAGCCCCTCTCATTGATAGCTTCTCCACGCCATCGCCTTCATCTCATTTAGCCTCAGCCCCCCACCTTCCTCATCTGCCTCCTCAAGACGTCCCTCAAGACGGCAACAGCCCCCCGCGAGCTGAGCTGCTGATCCGAGACCCCGTCAGCCAGGCGAGGAGAGCGGCTGCAGGCGGAGGGAGCAGCCGAGCCCAGAAGGAGGGTGGCAGGTCCACCCATCAGGGGCACAGGGTGCAGCAGCCCTCTGCTGATGGAGAAGGGTGCAACGAGGGGCAGGGTGGCGCGTTCAGGAGCTCCAGAGGAACGTCCAAGGAGCGGAGCACCGGGGACAGCAGAGACAGCGCTCACTGTCCCAGCAGCTCCAAGGTCCAGCGCTCTAATGGGACCAGCAGCGCGGCGGAGTGCTGGAGCAAACCCAGGCTCCGGGAGCCGGACGGCGGTCTGGCTGGGAGCCGGTCCAACAAGAGCAGCGGCGCCGCCGCAGGGAGGAAGGCCACGGTCTCTCCCGGGCCGTGGAAGATCCCCGGATCAGACAAGCTGCCGAGCGCGCTGCGCACGGGCGCCGCCTCCACGCTCGGCAGGTAACCACCCAGCTCCAGCAGGAAACGGTGGCCCTCAACCACCCCCCCACCCATCATACAGCAGCGGTGACCTGGACCACGTGTTTATAAAGTTTTATTTATGATACTGCATTTTAAATTATTCTAAAATATAAATATATATTTACACCCACCTCATTAAGTACTGGAAAATCATCCACTTTAAGGAGAACGTAGAAACTTTTTGTAGCGCAGCGAGGATTTCCTTGAAAGGAGTCGCCTGTTTTGAGTTCTCATCGAGCTGAGCTGGACAGGAAGCAGGCTGGGAATTTTTTTTTTTTATATATATATATGTTGCGTGCACTGTGCACAGTGGAGTCTATTTTCTGAAGCGGGATGTTTTGCAAGCTGGACTGCCTGTTTTTGACGAGTGAATGAAGCGGAGATGAAGTCCAGCCATCAGCAGAAGCGTGGCCTTAACCAGGACTGTGTCCACGGAAAATAATCAGAGACGATTATAGAGATAATATACAGAAATATGTGGAAAAACTGTGTAAATAAGATCATCTTCATAGAGAAGAACCTTATAGAGGAGTTGAAGTTCTAGTCTACGAACAAAGCAAAGCGGCACTACGTGAACCAGGACCATCAGCTTGCAGTGTCTGCTTTTCTTGTTGTTTTTGTCTTTTTGTGCTTTAAAAAACAACTAAAAACCTGTGACAGCGGTGTCCAGAAGGACACTCAGAGAAGAAGCCTGCATGACAGCAACAGAAAGGAAGTGTGCCTTAGACTGACAGAGTCTGGATTTTATGTCAAAGGTTGAAATACATCAAAGCTGGGATGGTGTATAGAAACAGAATCCAGTCGTTGGCAAATCTCACAAAGCCGTATTTTATTCACAATGGATCAAAGTTGCAATGAAGTGAGACATTTATAGGAAAAAATGAGTAGTTTTGAATTTAATGGCAACAGCACTTTCTAAATTGTTGGGGCAGAGGCAACAAAAGTACAAATAAGAAACAACTGGAAGAGCCTTTTGCAACAAGTCCGTCAGAGGACTGGGTATAAAAAGAGCATTGAGTGGCTGAGCTTCTTTAAAGATGGGAGGTTCACCAGTCAGGCTAAAACAAAAGGAAGATTTAAATAGTTCATCTATACGCCCTAAGATCATCAAACAATTTCAGAAATCGGTATAAATCTGTGTTCAAAGGTCAAGACTTCAGTCCCTCAGGAGGCGCTGCAGTAAAAACTTCAATTCAGTTTATTTATATACAGGAGCACAAGTCACAACAGAAGTTGTCTCAGGGCACTGAACACGTTCACATCCATAAAAAGTCAATTAGTAAAAGTCATCTGAAGAAAACAGCAGATTGTGTTGAATCTTCATTTCGTCGCAGTCTCCCAAGTCTGATTCTGTTCTGGACATCACAACACGAGTTCAAGAGCACTACCACAAATCACTGTCCGTAAACAGAGTTCGACATGTAATCCATAAATGTAGATTAACGCTCTGTCCGTTCATTCAACCTTTAAAGCATATCAAATGAAAAGTAAATAAAAGAAGTTATACTGTATAAGAAGAAATAAAACAATGTGCTACATTGTACAGCAGTGTGAAATACTAAAAACAAGAACATGTCTGCATTGGGTTTTTTGTATTGAACTTAATAGATGTTTAAAACCCCTTAGGGGGTTAAAAGTCGAGAGCTTTATATCTGTTTGCAAGTTATTACAGGAGCAGAGTAGAAGAAGGCCTTTTTTGCCAAATTCAGTTTGCACTGAGGGGACACTGTATTTATGTCTTGAGGGCACACGCTGTAGCTGCACTGACGACATACCATGTAGGAGGAGATGTATGAAGGCAGTAGACCAGAAGTGATTTAAAGATGAAAATGTACCAGTGAGAGAGTCTGCGTGAAGTGAATGATGTCCAGTTAACCAGTGAATACAGGGTGCAGTGATGGGTACGGTAGTTACAGCCGGTTATGAATCTTAGTGCACCATGATAGACAGCATCCAACATCTGCAGGGTGCTTGTAGGAGCGTTCATGTGAATAATGTCACCATAATCAATGGAGGGAAGGAAAGTCACAGTTACAAGATGTTTCCTAGCATTCAGAGTTAGACATGATCTGTTTCTGAAAAAGAAACCAGTTTTATTTTCAGTGTCTTTATCAAGTTTTGACATGAAGCTTAATAGAGAGATGTGGATCGACCAAGATTCCCAAGTATGTATAAGAGTCTACAAACTCAATAGAAACACTACTCATAGATGAGATAGAAGGAAGGACTGCTGGTACTGATTTCCTGTTTGAAAACAACATCCCTTTAGTTTTAGCAACATTTAGCACCAGTTTGAGATGGAACAAATCTAACTGGATTATGTTGAATGCAGACTGTAGAAGCTGGAAAACCTTAGCAACTGTTCAAGCTCGACAATAAACAACTGCGTCATCGGCATAGAAATGTAAGGATGCATCAGGAATGATCTGACCTACCGGTACATGTGCATTACTTATGTAGATTGTGAAGAAGGTAGGTCCTAAAACTGAGCCTTGTGGAACACCATTGTTGTAGATTGTGAAGAAGGTAGATCCTAAGACTGAGCCTTGTGGAACACCATTACTGTATTGTAGATTGTGGCGAAGGTAGGTTCTAAAACTGAGCCTTGTGGAACACCATTGTTGTAGATTGTGAAGAAGGTAGATCCTAAGACAGCCTTGTGGAACACCATTATTGTAGATTGTGGCGAAGGTAGGTTCTAAAACTGAGCCTTGTGGAACACCATTGTTGTAGATTGTGAAGAAGGTAGATCCTAAGACTGAGCCTTGTGGAACACCATTATTGTAGATTGTGGCGAAGGTAGGTTCTAAAACTGAGCCTTGTGGAACACCATTGTTGTAGATTGTGAAGAAGGTAGGTCCTAAGACTGAGCCTTGTGGTACACCATTGTTGACAGTTAAATAGCTGGAAGAAGTACTGTTATGTTGAAGACATTGCCTTCGAATGAGAGATCATTAGGAGACAACCAGTAGCGTGGTCTGAGAAACCAATGCCTGAGTGCTTATGACATAAGATGTTATGAAAAGAATAAGTCTTATGTAAACACTGTCCAGAAATGCCACCATCTTCTCTGAGCCAAAGCTCCTTTTAAATGAACGTCAGGACAAAGTCAGGACCACCTTGCTGGTTATCAGTGCACAGTTCAAATTTCTGCCTCTCTGACGTATGGGGGTGCATTAGTGCCTCTGGCATGGGCAGATCACACATCTGGAAAGGCACCATCTATGCAGAAAAGTTTGTACAGTATCTATTTTTGACGTGCTGCTGCCATCAAAATTCAAAATTACATAATTTGTCTCTTAAATGGCACGATGTCTTAGTTTTTAAACGTTTGATATGTTCACCATGTTCCACTGTGAATGAAATAAGAGTTTATGAGCTTTGCGAAGCGTTGAATTTTGTTTTTATTTACATTTTAAACATTATCTAGAGGTGTTCGAACAGGCTGCTATATACAAACACCAACTCTACACAAATGAACAATAAACAGTGTTTTAAAGTGTAATATAGTGAAATATTGAATTTATTTCACAAGTTCATGTCAAACAGCTCATTAGCAGGGGTCTTGACACAGTTCATGGTGATTTTCTTTCTTCTTTTAATAAAAATCGACATCATTAATTCCCACTTATCAAATGTCAGCACATGGCAGAGCTTTGCACTAAGCAGTACAACCTGACACTGAGTCGTAGTAAATGGGTGCTAGTTCTCTGCGTGTGTTGTGGGGAAAGGTTGCACGTGTGGCTGAATTATTCTCTGCGCTGTGTGACGTTAAAACCTGCCTATTTGTGCCAAAGCTCTCTGAAAGTTGGATTTATTATGAAGCAGTCTGTCTTTAAAGGTTATACTTGTTTGCATTTTTTTTTATACTATCACCTAACCACGTGTGAAGCCACCGTACGCCACTTGTTACAG
Organism: Garcialebias charrua; assembly: GCA_038048925.1. Lineage (NCBI taxonomy): Eukaryota > Metazoa > Chordata > Actinopteri > Cyprinodontiformes > Rivulidae > Garcialebias > Garcialebias charrua. Next base: position 11,302 of record JBBPBX010006395.1, on the reverse strand, counting down.
ATCACCAGTGAGGTGTAGACAAGAGACCTGGGACTCTACCAGGTGAAGTTCCTGAGCTTTTTAATCAAATGAGAGCGACAACACTGGAAAAAGTGTATTTTAATATCACCAGCTTTTCATTCCATGCCTCTATTAGGAAAAACTGGGTTTTAGGATGAGGTTTCCAACATCTGCTGTGGCCCTGAGGAGCAAAACAACTTGCTAGGATTAATATGTTTGACTGGGGAATCTGCATCAGGGTAAGACAAAATATATATATATAATTTGACTAACTATTTTAATAGAGTCCCAGAAAATTTAAATGTTTGAAATGACAGCAACAACGCTACATTTCAAAAAACAAGAGAAGCAAAATTCAGACAACTTTTATGTTCCAGGAAACGCTCCACTCCATTTGCAGCCCGGCTGACAAAGTGGGTGACCGAGTGGGCGGAGTTTTGTATGAGTTTCTTCCATAGTTTTCCCAGGTATTATTATAGGCATTGTTGAAATGCAGGTATGCAATGTAAACAAAGCACCTTTACCTGCATAATTTGAGTATAAATATGTTTCATCACATCAAAATCAGACATCTCTAACCCAAATGGATCTCCCCATTGTTGACCTATTTAAAGTCGCTGATCTGTTTCTGGGCAAACTAACAAACTGACATTGTTTTAATTAAAGACACGTTACTTAATATAAGAAAAAAAAGTTGTGTGGATTTTTTTTTTTTTTTTAAATCTTCATGATATTACTGCAATTTTAAAATGTGATTGTGACCAGATGCTTAGAGGAGAATTTGACATTGTTGGTTTATGGGTCTAAAAATCTTCTCGCACTTTTTGCAAATGGTAATTGTTGCCACCAATTAAAGCCTCCTTCCTCGTCCTCTTTTAAGAAAAATGCTTAAAAACGTTCGAAAGGTGTTTGCCACTGTAATTAATCCAGCTGACTTTAAAACTCAATCCAACCCAGAAGGTTTGATTAAGATCATCTGCAATAATAATAAAAAAACAAGGCCTCAAACGTAAAGGTTATGCAGTTTGTTCAGAATGCTCCTTGACGTGTTGGCACATCTTCCCACGTCTCCATCGAGACAAACTGTGAGTCGATTTCAGAGGAAATCGAACGCTTCTTCTGAGCGAGCAGCGTCTGTGCGTTAAAACATCAGAGGGTGAACCACGACCACGTGTTAAACTGTAGACGTGTGTTACTGAGTCACCGAGACTGTGACTGAGCATCTATTTTTATGAAATGCAACACTACGGATATATTAACTTTTTGCAGAAACATTGTTTACCTGTATTATTTTCTGAAACGCTGTCAAAATAAAACAATCTTGACACGACATGAGAGATGCGTTCGTTCAGGGCCTGCTGCTGTGTGGTTTTTCTTCTGCTTGTCTGGAACACAGTTTCATACAGTTTGATAAGCAGATGGGATTAATTGTTGGCTTTAACAGTGTTAAAATAAAATAAAACCAGTAGACAGATTTTTTTTTTTTATCTATAAGAAATTAATTACTGGGTGTGTGTATAACTAGTTTTTGGAGCCAACCCAGTTTAAGGCAAGTGACCATTGAAAACAAAAAAATGTTGTTCTAAAATTTGGTATGGCAGTTACAGAGTTTTTGAAAACACGTAGTCAGAGAGGGATACAGTATCTTGCAATATCGCACAGTTATTTTCAAGGATTAATCAAAAAGGAATGTGTATGGAAAATTTAGAGCATTTTTTTTTACCTTTATTTATACAGGCTAGTCTCATTGAGCCACAAGGACTCATTTACAAGAGAGACCTGTTCCAGACAGAACATATAAAGTACAGACAATAATAATCTACAGTAAAATGCAGTTAAAATAAAAGCACAACTTTAAGGTTGTGTGAATATGCAGTGAGCATTTTTTTTAAATTGTATGAATGGTTAAAATATATATATATTTGGAGGAGATGCAAAGATATTTTAAATAGTGTGTTTTCTGTTCTGCTTGAAGATGATCCCAGATTAGTTGTGAAAAACTGACTGCATGATCTGTGGCTGTCACATATTTTATACAAAAATAAATAAACTGAATATAATTAAAAGATTATAGCAAAACATTTTTGCATCTTATTTTTATTATTTCTTTATTATTGTTGTTGTTTTTCTTTTTGTTATCACGTATTAGATTAAATTTTGTTGACAGTTTCACAAAAGGGGTCATTCAAGGTGATTGTAAAATAAATCCTTCCTTTGTGTGTTGCAGTACCTCATGTTGGCCACATGAGGGCGGCAGTGAAGATACATTTTACTTTGCTGACAGGTACTTCGTGATCAAAGTTTTTATTGTCAATACGTGGGAAAGTAAGAGTTTATTTCATTTATTATTTGTTTATTTCATTTATTATTTTTAATTTGATTAAGTAAAGCTGCATTTTCCGTGCAGTTCTCTTATCTCACCACCAGAGGTCAGGATAGACCAGCGCTCCATTTGTGGGCAATCTGGTTTCATAATTGTTGAATTTACATAAATGTATTAGTCTAACACTTCCCCTTTACAAATGTTTAACAATCACATGTGATCTTTATCAACTTGAAATATCAGAATCAGTAGTTAATAATTTTTTGACCTGGTAAAATGTGAGAATTTATCAATCTGGCTGTTTTCTGTAGCAAAATAAAAATAATGGCAGTAAAATTTTGCACAAAGGCACTTTGTCGTTGTGCCTTTATTAAATTATAAATTAAAAGTAAGATTTATCCTGTAACACTGAGCAAGCAGCAAATCCTGCTAGAGCCATGTGGAGGTTTGTGGGGCAAATCCCAGAATGCAGTGCGGCTCTTTGTTTTTAACATTTCTGACTAGTTCATACATTCCACAAGCAAACTACTCCAACAGCTACCCTGACCTTAAAACAGAACTATCTGACAGCTCTCTCCAGAAGGTCTGCTCAACCTGTTCTCCCACGTGCAGGGTCAAGCTGCTGACCCTCAGGCACCTGGAAGGGAAATTAGTTTGCTGATTGCATCTTTGTTTTTGCACACAAAAAAACTCCCAGTCAATAATTCAGGATGAGATTTGTAAACAAATGTACAAGATGTCACTCAGAGTAGGTTGAGAATGACTCTTAGCTACCACATCAAAATACAGTATAGCACAGTGTCAGTGAAACTGACTGAGTAGCCATTTTTTTCCTGTTTTTTTTTTGGCTGTAGCGGCCATCTTGAATTGGGTTGGCTTCAAAAGCTAATCAGTTGTATAAAATCAACCATATTTCCTGATGGTTTCATTAAAATCTGTCCTGAAGTTTGTGGGATATTTTGCTGACTCCAAATAACATTTTATAGCCCCGCCAAACTCGAGGTCAACAGCAGAATTATAGACATTTCTGTGCTCTTTAAGGTCAGTTGGCCGCGGCAGCATCTTGGATCGTGTTGATTGACTCATAAAGTTCATCAGTTGTGAACACCCAATGATTAATTTTTACAAGTTTTATTTAGAAACTCGTTCAGTGGTTCACAATGTACAGGTCCTTCTAAAAAAAATAGCATATGTGATAAAGGTTATTATTTTCCATAATGTAATGATAAAAATGAAACTTTCATATTTTAGATTCCTTGCACACCAACTGAAATATACTGAAATATTTCAGGTCTTTTTATTGTTTTAATACTGATGATTTTGGCATACAGCTCATCAAAACCCAAAATTCCTGTCTCAAAAAATTATTAATTTCATCCGACCAATAAAAGAAAAGTGTTTTTAATACAAAAAAAGGTCAACCTTCAAATAATTATGTTCAGTTATGCACTCAATACTTGGTCGGGAATCCTTTTGCAGATATGACTGCTTCAATGCGGCGTGGCATGGAGGCAACCAGCCTGTGGCACTGCTGAGGTGCCTCCACATGATTTTATCATTTATCTTAGTTGATATTATTAGTGATTTTACTTTATTTTATCACTTGTTTTATTTGATCTTTGCTTTTGTTGCACTTTGTAGCACTTTGAGATTTTTATTAATGAAAAGTGCGTTATAAATTAAATTCATTATCAGGATGCTAGCGGCCTTAAACTCATCCAGAGAGTTGGGTCTTGCGTCTCTCAACTTTCTCTTCACAATATCCCACAGATTCTCTAATGGGACCTGGGGAATGTGGCACCTGTAGCCCATTTCCTGCACACGCCTGTGCACGATGGCTCTGGATGTTTCCACTCCAGACTCAGTCCACCTCTTCCGCAGGTCCCCCAAGGTCTGGAATCAGCCCTTCTCCACAATCTTCCTCAGGGTCCGGTCACCTCTTCTCGTCGTGCAGCGTTTTCTGCCACACTTTTCTCTTCCCACAGACTTCCCACTGAGGTGCCTTGATACAGCACTCTGGGAACAGCCTATTCGTTCAGAAAGTTATTTCTGTGTCTTACCCTCTTGCTTGAGGGTGTCAATGGTGGCCTTCTGGACAGCAGTCAGGTCGGCAGTCTTACCTATGATTGCGGTTTTGAGTAATGAACCAGGCTGGGAGTTTTTTAAAGCCTCGGGAATCTTTTGCAGGTGTTTAGAGTTAATTCGTTGACTCAGATGATTAGGTTAATAGCTCGTTTAGAGAACCTTTTCACATGCTAATTTTTTGAGACAGGAATTTTGGGTTTTCCTGAGCTGTATGCCAACATCATCAGTATTAAAACAGTAAAAGACCTGAAATATTTCAGTTGGTGTGCAATGAATCTAAAATATATGAAAGCTTCATTTTTATCATTACTAGTACATTATGAAAAATAATGACCTTTATCACAATATGCTAATTTTTTGAGAAGCAGGCAAAAACATCATCGCCTGCCTCCGGCTACAGACATCTTGTGACTGCGGTAAAGTTAGTTTTACGTTGGAAGTTGGATATTCGAGCTCCGTGGCTGCAGGGGTGCGTTGCTCTCGTCAGTCCGCTTCATGGAGTCTGATTTCGGGCAGCCACTCTTAGTCTGCCCCTTCTCAGAGACGTCATGGTTCGCTTAGGGACAGTCAACAAATTTTCGACCGCATTCACTCTTCAGAAACAAAAAATAATATATTTTACACGATTGACCCACCCACACAAAACTTGCATCAGACTAATCTCCAAGACCACTTCTGCGAGACACAGCTGTTTATTTCTCAATTTTTATGTATTTTATAATTTTTAACAATTAATTAATTCAGAAATCACTGTTTTTGCTCAATACCGTTCAGGGCTTTTGTGCCAACCGCACAAAACTTATATCAAACTGCTCACCAAGACCAGGCCTATGAGGCACAGCCTTTTATTTATCATTTTTATGCATTTTGTAATTTTTGATAATTTAATATTTCATAAATCTGTGTTTTTGCTCAATACCGTTCAGGGCTTTTGTGCCAACCGCACGATACTTAAGTCAAACTACTCACCAAGACCAGGCCTATGAGGCACAGCCTTTTATATATCATTTTTATGCATTTTGTAATTTTTGATAATTTAATATTTCATAAATCTGTGTTTTTGCTCAATACCGTTCAGGGCGTTTGTGCCAACCGCACAAAACTTATATCAAACTACTCACCAAGACCAGGCCTATGAGGCACAGCCTTTTATTTATCATTTTTATGCATTGTGTAATTTTTGATAATTTAATATTTCATAAATCTGTGTTTTTGCTCAATACCGTTCAGGGCTTTTGTGCCAACCGCACAAAACTTATGTCAAACTACTCACCAAGACCAGGCATATGAGGCACAGCTTTTTATTTATCATTTTTATGCATTTTGTAATTTTTGATAATTTAATATTTCATAAATCTGTGTTTTTGCTCAATACCGTTCAGGGCTTTTGTGCCAACTGCACAAAACTTATGTCAAACTACTCACCAAGACCAGGCCTATGAGGCACAGCCTTTTATTTATCATTTTTATGCATTTTGTGATTTTAAACAATTAATTCAGAAATAACTGTTTTTGCTCAATAGCGTTCAGGGCTTTTGAGCAATCCACACAAAATTTATGTCAAACTACTCACCAAGACCAGGGGCCTCATGTATCAACCGTGCGCACGCACAAAAACCGTGCGCACGTCACTTTCCACGCAAAACCCCGTATGTATCAAAACTGAAATGAACGGGAATATCTGCGCATCCAAGTTCATATCCAAGCAAGCTCATGAGGTCGCGTACGCACGTTTCTGTGGTTTTTGTTCCTTTGGCGACACCTAGAGGCCATTCTGAGAAGCTGTGTTCACGATGGTAAACACACCAAACACACATGATTAACAAATATTACATCCACATGGACGCAATTAGAATATAACCTGCAAAACATATAAAAACCAGAAAGACTGAATAGTCCTGCACAGCCTAAATTCTTGTTTTTTGTTCATTATTAGCTGTTCTAGCAGTTGAAGAACGTGATGCATGATGGGACAAGACGACATCCTCTGTTGCAGGGTATATTTAAATGAAAACAACGTTTGTCTTTCTTTTAATTCATTCCAGATTTAAAGAACACACGAAAACTATTTTTTTTAAACCACATACATTAGCTGATACTGTTGTTGATTTTAATTGTTTTATTAATTGTTTTATTGACATTTAATTCTGTTGCACCTTGTAGCACTTTGAGATTTCCATTAATGAAATGTGCGTCGTAAATTGCATTCATTATTATCATTATTATTATTGACCGTTCATGATGTGAAAATGATATTTGTTCACACGAGACACACATGATTAGAAATTATTACATCCACGTGGACGCAGAGAAATAAAGGACGCGCAAAGTTGTGCAAAACAAATACATTTAACATGAACGGAATCTAGGATATGGCTTATCAGCCGTCTTCACACATAATCCTTTTTCAGTTTGGCACTGCTGGGGCGCAAGGAGCCGTGCATCACGCGTGCACATGCAGAAGCAAAGATCAGACTGTTCCACAGTTTCCTGAGGGAGCTGGCAGGTCGATCTGTGCAGTCCAGTCCACACAAAGCTGATTCATGTCCAATAGAATGGTCTCATCTATGATTCTAAAGGCTGAGTGGTCGCGCTTTGGAGCGCGCGCGCATCCTCGCCGGTGCGGCAGCTGGAGGTGTTTCATTACCTGCGTTTATTGTAGATTACTCCAAAATGACACGTGAGAGTACACCATGTATAACTTGTAGGAGAGTAAAAGCTTCACAGACAAACAGATGCGCACAAGGCTGTGGAGCGCGCAGCCTTTAATGTGGAGACTCCAACATCACGTCATGTCATGAAAACTCTCCACTGAGACGCACAGACTCGTTTCTTCATATCAGCTATTAAATAAACAAAGATCTATGTTCTACCAAACATCTAAGTTCCTCTGTGTTTACAGTAATTATGGTAATAAACTCGTGCGCAAAGTTAATATTTCACTCAGAATGAATGAGAGCCGGTTGCGCACCAAAGCAGGGTGCGCACACACACAAATACCGGCACACAAATCACTCGTTCTTTGCGTGATAAACACATTTTATTACTATTCTTACTTAGGATGTTTGTCCTCACTCATATTATATTAAATTCATTATTTTCCTGAATCTAGAAATCATTTCTGATCGCGCAGGGATCAAACAAACATGTCCTTCACACATGCAGGAAGTAATTTGCATCTGTTTAACATATGTAAATGTAGGCGTGTCATGGGAGGTGTCTCACGTACGCTCAGTTGTGATGTACAAAAGGAATGTGCGTGGATTCAGGTGTACGCACAGCTTGATAAATCTGGATTTTTTTGTGCGTGGACACTTTTCTGGATTTGTCCGTACGTCACTTTTCAGTAAGAAATCCACGCAAGTCTTTGTACATGAGGCCCCTGGCCTATGAGGCACAGCTTTTTGTTGATAATTTTTATGCATTTTGTGATTTTTAACAATTAATTAATTCAGAAATCACTGTTTTTGCTCAATAGCGTTCAGGGCTTTTGAGCCATCCACACAAAACTTATGTCAAACTACTCACCAAGACCAGGCATATGAGGCACAGCTTTTTATTTATCATTTTTATGCATTTTGTAATTTTTGATAATTTAATATTTCATAAATCTGTGTTTTTGCTCAATACCGTTCAGGGCTTTTGTGCCAACCGCACAAAACTTATGTCAAACTACTCACCAAGACCAGGCCTATGAGGCACAGCTTTTATTTTTCATTTTTATGCATTTTGTGATTTTTAACAATTAATTAATTCAGAAATCACTGTTTTTGCTCAATAGCGTTCAGGGCTTTTGAGCCATCCACACAAAACTTACGTCAAACTACTCACCAAGACCAGGCCTATGAGGCACAGCTTTTTATTTTTCATTTTTATGCATTTTGTGATTTTTAACAATTAATTAATTCAGAAATCACTGTTTTTGCTCAATAGCGTTCAGGGCTTTTGAGCCATCCACACAAAACTTACGTCAAACTACTCACCAAGGCCAGGCCTATGAGGCACAGCCTTTTATTTATCATTTTTATGCATTTTGTAATTTTTGATAATTTAATATTTCATAAATCTGTGTTTTTGCTCAATACCGTTTAGGGCTTTTGTGCCATCCACACAAAACTTATGTCAAACTACTCACCAAGACCAGGCATATGAGGCACAGCTTTTTATTTATCATTTTTATGCATTTTGTAATTTTTGATAATTTAATATTTCATAAATCTGTGTTTTTGCTCAATACCGTTCAGGGCTTTTGTGCCAACCGCACGATACTTAAGTCAAACTACTCACCAAGACCAGGCCTATGAGGCACAGCCTTTTATATATCATTTTTATGCATTTTGTAATTTTTGATAATTTAATATTTCATAAATCTGTGTTTTTGCTCAATACCGTTCAGGGCGTTTGTGCCAACCGCACAAAACTTATATCAAACTACTCACCAAGACCAGGCCTATGAGGCACAGCTTTTTATTTTTCATTTTTATGCATTTTGTGATTTTTAACAATTAATTAATTCAGAAATCACTGTTTTTGCTCAATAGCGTTCAGGGCTTTTGAGCCATCCACACAAAACTTACGTCAAACTACTCACCAAGACCAGGCCTATGAGGCACAGCCTTTTATTTATCATTTTTATGCATTTTTGAATTTTTGATAATTTAATATTTCATAAATCTGTGTTTTTGCTCAATACCGTTCAGGGCTTTTGTGCCAACCGCACAAAACTTATGTCAAACTACTCACCAAGACCAGGCCTATGAGGCACAGCCTTTTATTTATCATTTTTATGCATTTTGTAATTTTTGATAATTTAATATTTCATAAATCTGTGTTTTATTGGTATCCCTGGCAAAAACCTTCAGAAACTTCAATACATTCAAAACAGTGCAGCAAGGATTCTGTTGAGAGTTCGTAAATTTGAACATATTACACCCATTCTCCATAACCTCCATTGGCTTAGCCTGGCCCTCGCCTTCCTGCACAGCTCCGCTCAATTCTCATTTCCCTTCACTGCACAGTCTGGGATTCCTCCCATAGACAACGATTTCTCCGGCCGATTTTTGACCGGACCAATCAGAGAGCAGAAGGCGGAGTTTTGAACGACGTCGACTGACGTCGTCATTCAAAATGGCTGCCGCCACGAAGGAATTTTCAATAAAACAAGGTAAAAAACTATTATTTCTCTGCTGAGAAAAATATATTTCTTAGCTGACGTTATATCAGAAGTGTTCCTGAGCAATCAGAGAGCAGAAGGCGGAGTTTTGAACGATGTCGACTGACGTCGTCATTCAAAATGGCTGCCGCCACGAAGGAATTTTCAATAAAACAAGGTAAAAAACTATTATTTCTCTGCTGATAAAAAATATATTTCTTAGCTGACGTTATATCAGAAGTGTTCCTGAGCTTAACAGTTCCTAAATCAATTCACGAAATGGTCAAATCTGCTGGATTTAAATAGTTTCGGTTTGACATTTTCCAAACAGCCTCGGGTGCGCTACGAAAATAAATGATAAAAAATCGAATTTTATCTCAAATGTTTCATCTAGGCCAACAGTCAGTAAATTAGAGACATATAATTACACACTGGTAGCAGAAAAAATATCCACCGAGTGGTTTCTGAGCTATTTATCTGATAGCCTGGACCTCGCCAGGCTAAACTAACAAAACTCCGCCTTCTGTTCTCTGATTGGTCCATTCAAAAATCTCCAGGAGAAATCGTTTTCAATGGGAGGAATGCCAGACCCTAGTCCAAAGCGAAGTGAAGGACAAGGGTCTGGTTTCAACCAGGCTACCATTGGCTTCCTGTCACCTACAGAATTCAGTACAAAACTGCTCTCATTACCCATCAATGCTTGCACGGCACTTCACCTGACTATCTAAAGGACATTCTTGCACCATATTCATCCACCCGGTCTCTACGATCACAGAACAGTAATTTACTTCATATTCCTCGGACCAAATTGAGGACCATGGGAGACCGAGCATTCTGTGTGGCTGCCCCCCGCCTGTGGAACTCCCTCCCTGAGAGCTCCACAGTCACTGGTTGACTTTAAAAGCAGCATAAAGACCTTTCTTTTTAAGCAAGCCTATTCTGCCTCCACTGACATGGAAACATCATGTAAATTCCAGGTTATCATTGGTTGAACAAACTGTGAAATAAGGGGCAGATATAATAAGATTTCATCTTCTTTCTGCTCCCTTTAATTTATCCTACTTGTATTCTTGTATCTGATGAAACTGTCTTGTATTGTTCTTTTAAAATGAATGAATAAACATCAAATCAAGATGTTATTACTGTTATTCTCTTACATTTTTGTGTTGGATGTAACTGGTTACCTGTGTTCATAAATTTGTTTCATCACATGCACCACATGTGGTGCGAATGACAATAAAGATTCTCTGACTCTCTGACTCTGACATTCAATTGTTAAAAATCACAAAATGCATAAAAATGATCAATAAAAAGCTGTGCCTCATAGGCCTGGTCTTGGTGAGTAGTTTGACGTAAGTTTTGTGTGGATGGCTCAAAAGCCCTGAACGCTATTGAGCAAAAACACAGATTTATGAAATATTAAATTATCAAAAATCACAAAATGCATAAAAATGAAAAATAAAAAGCTGTGCCTCATATGCCTGGTCTTGGTGAGTAGTTTGACATAAGTTTTGTGTGGATGGCTCAAAAGCCCTGAACGCTATTGAGCAAAAACAGTGATTTCTGAATTAATTAATTGTTAAAAATCACAAAATGCATAAAAATGAAAAATAAAAAGCTGTGCCTCATAGGCCTGGTCTTGGTGAGTAGTTTGACATAAGTTTTGTGTGGATGGCACAAAAGCCCTGAACGGTATTGAGCAAAAACACAGATTTATGAAATATTAAATTATCAAAAATTAC